>QVNV01025471.1:0-14366 GCA_014825455.1 Pseudomyrmex pallidus | reverse complement strand
ACAACTTTTGAAACTTCAAGAAAAAATGGAATCAAAACAGTCGGGTCAACTTACTTTGGAAATTACCGCAGACGGCATTGCAATCCGGTTCGGTCGGGAAATTGTTTCGATTACCGTCGCACCCGGAGTAGGTAAACAAATGACAGCGACCGGATTGTTTGTCGAAGTACGCTCGCACTATATTGGAATTACAACGTCCTTTCTCCATGGGCTCGCTACAGATCTCTGTAATCAGTGGTGACGTGTTCGACGCGCAGTGATATGATGAGAGATAACGTGGACACGCAATGAGACGCGCAAGAAATTGTTTCAACACTCGAAGGGGATGAAATGAACAGACAAGTGAACTAACGCGATCGATCTTGTTTGTTAGAGACTTTGTTAATATCTCATGCGTGCTATTGTCGGTGCTGTCGTTAAACATCCCGTTTTAAACGTCCCAAAACGGGAGAATGTCGTCTAATGGCGAGCGCATCAGAGAACGCACCTCCGTCCAATTTATCTGCGTGTATATAACTCGGTAACAGCTAACAAAAGTACCAAGTGTGAATTAGCAGAGAAAATTCGAAAATGCAAAAAAAAAACATCATTTCGACCGGGAATCGCTCCATTTGCTAGAAGAGATCGCGTTTCCAATTATACTGTCGAGGCACGTTTGATGAGGTATCTCTTCGTAAAGAACCATAGAAAGTCAGCAATTTATAGATTTACTCCGCGGATCATCAAGTCAGCAGGTACGTGCTCGAGAAAGAGAGAGAGATGTAAATAGTATCTCTCTTAAAGCGCTTCACCATAAATTTTAGGTCGGGAAATTTTCTCCGCAGTCGATCGATAAAAAAAATGTATTGTTTTACGTACGTTCCGCGTCCTCCTTCGAAAAATCGCAGCTCGAAATCTCGGCAATGCACGTCGCCTGCTGTCCCTTGCACTCCTCGTTGTCATACAATTTGTTCACCGGCAATCTGGATCGCAATTTCACACCTGGTCCGCAGCTCGAGCTGCACGGCGACCAAATGCTCCACTCGGTGTATTTGTCCTTGGGACACTTCTGCGATCAATGAGAATCATTGTTAAGAAACAAAGCGATCAAAGGAAGCGAAATTTACGTCTCATTTTTTTTCTTTCGTTTGCAATTAATATGTTTTTTCGTACATCAAAGTGCAGACTTGTGAGTTGTGACGGTGTCATGGATAGATGATGAAATAGTGCAGGTATCTCGGATTTTACTCGTGCGAGAAGCTGTCGCCATTAGAGCTAGCTGGTGATTTTTTAAACTCTAGCACAAAGCTGCGAGTTCGCTCTAATAAATATCGAGCGGACTTATTTCGGTCTCGTATTTTTCAAACTCTGTGTCTCTTTCTTCTTTAAAAGTAGTAATTTATATTTTTCTTAATAATTTTTTATTATATCTCACAGACTTGTGTGTTGAATCTGTTCTTCTTGTTTTCAAAACTAATGCAATTTATATTTTCTTAGTAAATTATCATAAGTGCGGAGTGTTATTTTTTCGTGTGAACTAAAAAACTAGTCGTTATAATTCTCGTTGATCTCTGATTTTAACGTGCATTTTACAAAAGAAAGCTTCTTTGCTCGACATTTGTTAGAGATATAATATAATCGTTACATGTGAATTCTTTTCGCACGGACCGGATAGATATTTGCGTCGTACCTGCAGCCATTCCTCGATCATATCCCCGGTTTCGTCCGCTGTCTCACTGACATAGTCATCCTCACTATGGTCATCCAACTCATTTGATCGTGGTCTTACCTCTTCCGCGTCCTCGCCCTCGCAGGGAGCGTTTTCGCAGGAATCCGTCTGTTGGAGCTCCGGTCTGTTAGGCTCGGCCATGCATTGCTTGCGATATTTCTTCTGCCGGAAGTTTCTCGACCGTGTCCGGCTGCCCTCGCCGCAAGTCGACGAGCACGAGCTCCAAGATGACCATCTGGTCAATTCGCACTTTTCAGTGTCCAACAATCCGCCTTGACGACCGTTACTGACGCAAACAGTAAGCAAAGTCAGTTTGACAACAGCTTCTCACTTAAAAATACTTGTCATTGGAGGACATTATGTGTATATATTTTTGAAGGATAATTAAAATGATCCTTTTGTTCACGCATATCATTAGTTAAATAAGAGATCTAATCTGTACTCAGGGTGCGAACCTGAATGCTTTGATTTTAACTTACTTATTTCAGTGAAATTTGAGAAAGAAATGTTGGTTACTAATTATTAGATTTATTTAAAAAAAAAAGAGGAAAAATAAAAATAATTTTCATATTTACATTACTTTCCACGTCACGTAAGTATTTTATACGAAATTCTTAATTATCCTTTAGAATAAAAGGATTTTTTTTATTATGCGCGTTCTTTACCAGTACGGGCTTTGCGGATTGTAGCAAGGCCTCCGGTCCGTCAGAGGAGTGCTGCATTTGCTCGCACTTGCGGCCGCTTCGTCGCGAAAATGTCGCTGTCGCAATTGCGTGCCTCTCCCACAGGTAACCGAACATGCACTCCATTCTGCCCAACTTGTCACCTTGCAAGCCTCTGTATGAACCGTCGAATTTTTTTTTCATATATTTGGAAACAATAAAATGTGCACGTATCTTAAATTTCGTATTTAGAGCCAAAAGATATCTAAGATCTAGATCGTATCTAAACCTCTTAAAATATATTCTTAATTTATATGTTTTGTATAAATGAATATATACGCAGTGTCTTTTACACACACACACACACACACACATAAACTTATTATATGCAATTATAGAATATATAGAAAGCACCGTTCAAAAACCTAATATCATTTTCTGGAAGATGTGTTGTAACGATACTTTTTCTAGTCTTTTTTGAATCAACTGCACCTGTATCAGGCAGCGGATCGACGGCGTCCTCGCAGGTCTTCTCGTACAATCGCTGCCGGTTCAAGTAGAGCTTCGCAAGGGGTTTCATGTCTAGACCAGAAGGATCGTAAAATGGCGATCCCGAGTCGTTCGGATACGCCGACGTTATTCGCCGAATCGGTTCTTGCGGATCCGTCGGCGAATCGGGCGACTAGTAATCACGAGATATACGCAGCAATTAATTATTTATGAATCTGTATGTAAGTATTGATTAGTCAAAACAGCACTCTGTAATAGGTGGCTGTAATTTCGCGTCGAAAAACTCGTCGAGCAAACGCGCACAAACGCGTGTAAATAAACGCGTGATATTTTTATACGGAAAAAGAAAGAATTTTTATTTATTTTTTTTTAATATTGCGATTTATCCTACCAGATACGTGATGCCACTGTCGGTACCAGCGTCATAAGGGTACAAATTCAATTGCTTGTTTGTTATCCACGTACAATTCGAAAGGCAAAGCTCTAGACCGGCCACTCCAATGAACCAGTCAGGAGACGGAACTAATCAAATTATTTATAATTAACGTAAATTAAAATTTGTAAATTAAAATTTGTTTTGCATTTATTTAGAGATGTCTTACCAATCATAGATACCAAGCTCATCAGATGATGCTTGCGGTCCACGCGGAAAACGGCGAACGTTTTACCGGTCACGTTCGGATAACTGATGCCTCTCGCCTTTATAATGGTTCTTATCTTGTCGCTCTGGTCTTTCAATTCTGATTCTAATTTCCGCGTTGCACCGAGCTCGGCCACTTGTCGCAGTCCTATGCTGGCCATTTCGTTGTTCTGCCAGAATCTGTACTCGCCTGTATGCGACGCGCCAATGACGTCTGAAAATCTAATCGACAAGCCTCTCGGAAAATCCTGCGAGAAGGGAGAAAATAATGAACACAATCTTGACGGTAATTCGATTATTATCGAATTGTTGTTCCTCACCTTTGGATGAGTATTGCGACTCCAATGAGCTTCAAATATCACTTCGTATTTGGCTTCGTCGCAGGCGCAGCATTCGTCCAGAACTGGACCCTGATCGTCGGCTTCCGCTTTCGAGTCCGGACACATATTGCGAACCAAGTTCGAATCGTCCATGTACCACGTGTTTGGTGCCTCCACCACTGTGGCTCTGCAACGGAAAAATCGAAACAAACACAATTGCGATACGTACATATATTTTTTTAATGTGATTTATTTATTTTTTTCAGATAGCTAATTAATTAGGGATGTTAATAAGTATGTGTGTTATTTTTTTCCCCACCTGAGAAGTACGCAACCGCTGGCTTCAACGGGGCTTTTCCAGATCACCGACACTTCCTCCTTGTCAATTTTCGACGTTTCCACGATGGTGTTCGCGCAATTATCCGCAAACTTGGTCATCGTATCGTCCTCGAGATCGAAGACGCCTATATCGGCCGTCTCATTCATGTTTTCGGCCTCGGCGGATATGAGAAATCTTCGAAATTTCCGATGCGCCTGATCAGAATTATCGGACTTCAGGATCACTGAAATATAATTGGCGCTTTCTACATATTCGCACACGTACTATATTAACACATTTTGCGCTACAACGTAGTCACGAAATATGTTCCAAAATTCTATTTTTTTTCTCTCCAGGAGAAAAAACAAACTTAACAAATTGCCGCAAATGTCAGAAAATTAATTAATTTCGACAGCACCGTGGTTCTTCATGAAAAAAAACCGTACCTCGCGAAAAAACAGTATTTGCAAATGTCAGAAACTAATTAATTTCGATGGTGAGTAGCGCCGACGTTTTTTTCGAAAATAGAACGTACTTTTATTTCCAATTAAAAAAAAAAAAAATCTACTTATACATACATGGCGCACAGTTTTAACTTTCGGAAATGTTGTTTATCAAAACTTATCGCGTACACAATACGTGTTTTGCAAACACGATGTATCGAAAACCTACGTATGTACAGATGCGTGTCGGGTTTTTGTATATTGAATGAATATTCGCGTCTCTCGGGAATAGAAATACATCAGGCCGACCGGGTGCTATTTATAGCAAGGATTAAACACACGAAACACACACGCACACATATCGTGAATTCACCGCTGCTTTCAAAGGGATTTTTTTCTCTATCACGAAGCGTTTATTACGTACAGATCGATTACGATTGATACAACAGAAAAAAAGTAATCATCGAATTGATTCTTTCGAAAAGAGAAAATAAAATAAACGATCGGAAAATTAAACAGAAAATTCGGTTAAGACGTATCGCGCGCTGCACAAAAAAAAAAGAACCACGTTTATGTAGTCGCAAGGTTGTCCGTTTCGTAGGTCGCTCTTTATATCGTAGGAAGAAATACTTTGCTGTGTTACAAGCCGTTTATGGCTTCTGATATTCTGGGTCTTCTTCGACCGCGTCTCTTTGTTTACTCGTGTAAGACTCGCGTGTCATTCCGAAGTTTCTTTGAGATTCTGTCTAAGATCGCTAGAGCAATCTCTAAGATCATTATTATGATTCTATTATTCTCGATCGTGACAAAAATAGTGCACAGCAATTTCAGACGCGCGCGGATTGTCTCAAAATCGTCGCGTCTGCGTATAATTTCTCCGAATCACGAGATCAAATTGAAAAGCAATTTCAATTATCTTGTTCAATATTTTTTTGTAACTTTTTTTTTTAACCGGATGAACCGTCGCAGTTATCGTAATTCAAAATTTCGTCGCGATCGCATAATGAGTCACGGCGTCTGCGTTCACCTCTCGCACGATCATTCTCATAACCCTGAATTAGAAGAATTAACCGGCAAAAAAAAAATAACGCAGTTAAACCGAGACCTTCATCGGGGGTATCGTTTTTCCCACGCACAACGAGCGCTTCAGCGTACGGGAGTGTGTACGGGGAAAAAAAAAACTCGAATCCAGGAAGGATAATAATTATTTCGCGAATTGCGCGTGCGATTCAAAAAATGAAGCGAATAAATTTAGCAGAGTCTCGCGTTCGAGATTTAATCTAATCGGAAGAATTGCGATTGACCGATGTCTGTTCGCGGCCGATGTAACGTATGTGTTCGTCACCGCGCGTCATATAATGTGCGTTGACACATATCAATTGTCACGAAAGACTGACGTCACCTGCGCGTAACAAAGCGACGAAGTTTTCATTTTCGTTGGAGCGTAAACACATAAAATTTGCGTTTGTGCAAATGTTACATGATAATGTCCGGGATGTTATTGTAGTTTTCGACATTTATATTATTTCGTTAAAATTGACGAAGATGCGGAAAATACATGATAAACCGTTGAAAATGTATCGCGTGGTCTGTGGCGAATGGTTTTCCAGATGAACCTGGCGGCGGCGGCGAGCGTGTGTTTAATAGAATTTCATTGGACCCGGTTGCTGTGAGAGAGAATCCGTTCGCAGCGGCGTCTCGCACCTGGCGTACCGCCAGCAGGCGCGTTACGTAACGCATTAATTCATCGGACCCACGAAATTTGCATGCGTTAGTGGATATATCGGAGGTGTCATGCGAGGCGAGTAAAGTTTCGCGAAGCGAAACAGCGGACTTGATTGCATCGGATTATCGACTAGATAGCGCGGAGACCGAAATGTTTCCGCGGGGAAATTTGACGCGGATGCTACATCACAAAAAACGCGGACGCGAAGCTAAACTTCGCGCTTAGGTCGGTGCGCGAAAATGCGAAAATGCGTAGAATTTTAACTGTCTTTGAATTTAAATGCGCGCGTCTGTTTTTGTTTTGCGTTCTTTCTTTTATCCAACACTGTGTCTCGAGAGAAAGAAAAAAAAACTAGGGCACACGTAAATTCAATTTTTAATTTAAAATTTCTAACATTTTCAAATTGTCTCGAAATACATTGACGTGATGATACCGTATTGATCGAAAAGTTTCAATTGAATCGAAGAATTTTATTTCGAATCCCGAAGAATTCGTTTTCGTTTGTCAAAAACAGTCGTACAACAGCGTCATTATCCATGGCCTGTTTTCGGCGACAAAGGATCAAAACCGCCAGGCCGCGCCACAAAGCTAATCGGTCAAAGTTCTCATTGCGAGAACTCAACTCCGAGTTGAGCTCGCGGCATTTATCTCGATTTTCGAGGCGAAATGACCTTTTCGGTCTTTCTGTGTTCGCCCGTCCCTCTTTTTCCGAATCCTCGTTCGATCTTTCAATCCGAAGCCGGGAGAGTTTCCGCTGATTGGAAGATCAGACCGAACGACAGAAAGCAGAAAGCTTCTTCGGTCTTAAAGATTTACGGCTGGATCTTCGGTAATTGCCGCAATTATTGCTAAAGTCGTAGAAACCGCAAGGGGAATCAGTGCGCGCGCGTTTCAGAGCCGCGACAATCAGAATTGTCTGTAATTGATACGTACGATGACGTGTTTCATCGCGTTTGTTACACCTGATGCGAATTCACAATTATCGGATTAGCGCCGGATGGCGAAATTTTCCGGAATCCGAAACTGTATCGCATCCGCGTACACTCAATGCATGCACTTACCGCTGTATCGCGTGTTCGGCATGTACGCGTAAACCTGTTCGGTTCTGTTGTACAACGTCAAAAAGAAGTGAAATTTTCCCTCGGCGTTTGAGCGCGGCATGGTAACACCATCGATAAGCCGAGAGCATTTTGCCGAATTCACGCTTGTTACTGCAGCGAGGAGCAGCAGCAAAACGCTGTAGCACGCAATCCGAGTATCGTACATCGTCTGCAAAAAAAATAACATAACCAATATGTGTTATTTAACAATCAGGATGGGTCATTTCTGATTTTTTACTTCTACTTGAACAATCAAAAAGTCGCTTCGTACAGCACACGAAGCAAACGTACCAATGATCGGATATCACTTGTCGAACATTTATTAAAGAATTTATTAAAGAAATAATTAGAAAAAAAATAATTATACAAAGTGAAAAACTAAAATTTAAAAACATACCTCTAATAAAGTTATTATTATTGTTATTATTTCTAAAAAATGTTCGAAACATTGAGAATTGTTATGTTTTACACTATTTACATATCTGATAATCAATTTTTTTAACAAATGTCCGACCAAACTTGTATCAAATAGCTAAAAAAAACTCGTAAATCTCGCGATGAAAGAAATAACGAAAATCTCTCCAAAAAATCTTAGGAAGCACCGAGCGACGCACAGCCATCGAGAAAGATTAAAAGTTAAATAAATCAGTCTGGTGTACAATTTACACCGTCGTGCATCTTGAAACAAAAATTATCTCCCGAGAGAGAGATTTAATTGTGTGAATATGTACCGTCGGTATCGGACTATAGAGGAGACGCAAAGCCGCGAGAATGTGTTCCTCGCTGCGAATGTAATCTCGTAAACTCTCTGTCGTCCCGTTTTCCCCGACGCAACAACGGCGAGGTCGCGATTACGAGAATTTGCGAACGTGGGTGCACGTGAATACCGCAAACGGGATCGATGCCAACACGTGAGACTTGCCCTCGCACACGCCGGTCATATGCTCGCTCGGAACACAAAGCGTTGCTGAAAATGCACCGAGTCATTGCACCGATCTTGGCAGTATCTCGACGTGCGAAAAGCCACAGTTCATTGAACGAGCGTGCGCGGTTCATTGAACGATCGAAATTAGATTAGATATAAAAAAAAATTTAAGAGGAGTGGAAAAATAAACGCGAAACTTTGAAAAGCGTACGGGGGGTTTTTTTTTTTGCTACTTAAACTCTCGAGTTTTTTTTTCAATCATCATTTCCGCATGAGAAGAGCGCAATTGCGAATCGCCGTAGCGACACGTCGATATATGTTGGTTTCGGAGTTTGAGGGAGAGAAAACGAGAGAGAAGCGTCGCCGGTGAATAGCAAGGATCTTCTTGGCGATATTACGGGAGGATCGAAGCCGCGAAATGGGAGCGCTTATATGTATATGAAAAGGAGAGAGACCGGTATTCGCACACGGTCTCGTCAAAATGGACGATTTAATCTTTCACGGCTTAGGTACACTGTAATCCGTAATAATTTCTATCAGATAGGTCTTGCACGTTTTCATATTGAACTTGATATCACATTAAACTTAATTTATTGTCCAGATTGCGATTCATTTTCTTCGTATTTCCGTGCGTTATTCAAATTTATGGCCACATTTATATTATTAACATTCAAGCAGAGATTTCTTTATCTTCGTTTCGCTTAACCGCTTCTTACACGTTGCTGTCCCCATTTGCGATCAGCAGTCATCTAGTTTCTTTTCTTTTTTACTTCGCAATAAAATTAATTAATTATTTTAAATAGTTTCTCAAGTTTTGCTCTTTGTTAAATTCTATTGCGCACAACAAAATATTCGCGCCCATTGTGTTGCTTTTTTTTTACTTTTACCTTTTTTTTATGTTTGCTATAAGTCCGCGTTGTATATTACGACAGCACGCAATAAAGTTATTATTATTATTATTTTTTTTTATTATTAATCTTAGAACAGTTTCTTTCTTTCTCCGCGTGCTTCTTCTCGTCGCGAAATATACGTTTCGCGAATAAAAGGGATCTTACGGTGTCGGAAGATCTTTTTTTACGTCACCTTAGAACACTCTTTACCTCGTCAAAAGCTTTTCGGAGGAAATTGCATTTTGATCACATTATTATATACTTTAACAGGATATTGTTTTTCACAACGCGAGAGATTTATACGACACACAAGCTTTTTGGATAATACAAGTTTTTTTAACTCTTTGCGGAAGAAATCTCTCCCTTGACAGAATTAATGATCTAAAGTGCATAAAGACATTAGCGCGTTGAAAGAAAAAAAAAGGCGAAAATGCACTTCCGCAGCTGCCGCTGGCAGAGAAATCGTCGTTGCTTTTCGATTGCTCTTTTTATCCCGACATTGCGCGCCGCGTACGCGCGCATCATTCGCTTCATTCGCCCTTATCTCTGTTTCCTCTGCGAACAGCTTGACAATACGGTTCGAATAACGGTGTTTAGTCGTGCGTAAGGGTAGCACGACCGACTGATCGTCGGCGTAACAGACAGTGCTGGGACGTGCAATTAGTAACTTACACAATCAATAACAATTTAGTAAATAACGAATTGTAATTGAATTGCGAATTAATTCAATTACAATTTATAAATTGTAATTAAACTTAAATAAAGCGCGAAATCACACAAGCGCGTTTTAATACACGCGCAAAGGTGACTCTGTTCATTAATATGTCAAAGCGCTACGCTAAAAAATGCTTTTTTTTGTTTTGAATTTTTATACAAGTGTATATATTTCATATTTCTCACGTTCCCTCAGTTTTTACATATTTTATCCGCAATATGAGGGGAGAAAAATACTCCGCGGAGAAAAAATACTCCGGTCGACACTCAGCGTTCGACCTGAACATCAGCTGAAAGAGAACGGAGAAGAGGAGAAATTCTTTTCCCCTCTCGCGGAACGATTCAGTGCCGGCCGGTGCGCTTCATCAAACCTCACTTTGAGCATCTCTCTATCTCTGTATGTGTATTTTGCAATACACGATTATTCGACGAAAGCTACTAGGAGAACGATCGCACGTCGTTTTGTTTCGTCAAAGGGTAAGAACGGTTGCCCTTTTCGACAAAAAGATAGCGCAAAAAGGAAAACGCACGATTGCGTGCAATTACACGCGAAACTGCCCCACAAAGGGCGACTCCGAAAATCTGTCCACAACTCACCGTGACGTTGTTCCTCATGCAACTCTCTTTCCGTCTTTCTCTCTCGGCTACTTCTCGTTCTTTCGTTTCTCGCGTGTCCACGTGTCCGCGTTTTCTTCGGCGCAACGGGGATATGCAGCAACACACATTCGAGCGGGTCCAACACCGCCGCGAATCTTCGGCTGACTGACAACGCTTTGACTCTCGGCCGGAGCTAATATCAGCGACTGTTACCACTTGGAGCGTGCGCAGCGTATCTAAAACGGTTTTCCCGCAACACTCGCGCGTTTTAGGGATGTGCTCGAGCAACGAAGAAATACGGTCGCGTGTGTTAGTGACAGAGAAAGATCGACTGAAGTTTTTAATTTTGTTAACGAAAATTCTTATTGTTTGTTTTTTTTTGCGAATAATAAAATTATCTCGTGTAACGTTTTTATTTCGTTTTTTGCAACATTTCTTAGAAACTTTTTATTAAAAAAAATTGTGTACTTGAAATTTATACAAAGTCGCTAATTACGTCATATTACGAAATGAATCGTCATCTCGTGACATCTCTAGAACCCAGAAGACTTGACAGAGAGAGAGAGAAAGAAAGAGAGAGATGCTGCGGTATGTAAAAAAGAACCAAATTAAGCTGGTTAATTGATTTGACCTTGTTCGATGCTGAATTGCTTTATTTGTTCAAGCACGAGAAAATTCTTTGCGCAGTTTTTCGGTAATTAGAATGACGCCGCGTGTCTATCATAATTCCAGCCAGTTATAAACACACACACACACACACACACACACACATATGCGCGCATTTTCCAAGAAACTGTAACGAAATATTTAATGCACAAGTGCACGTACCATACGGAAATGCATTGTTTTTTCTATTTATTTAAAAATTTATTGTACGTAAATATAACTTTTAAATATTAATGTTAAAATTGACAATTATAATATTAATTGTAAGACTAAATTTTTATTATAATTAAATTTATTAAAATTAAGAATTTAATATTTTACGATTGATTGTAAATTTTTATTAGAGTCATATTTTTATTATTAACCTCTTTTGTTGTTAACAAAAGTCCTGGCTGGATCACTTGAGACGCGATGGATATTTGTTATAATTAAATATATATTTAAAAATTACTGACTTTAAATATATATATTTAAATATTACTACTAAAATATACATAAATATATTTAAAAATAATAAAAATTTTTACAAAAATTTATTAAAAAAACAAGATCGTGTAAACAGCTGTAAAAGACTGTTTATCAATTGTAAGAAATTAAATTACAGTGCTCTACAGCTGTTCAGCTGATTTTGTTTTTGAGTTTCTTTTTAGCTTGGGTTTTTGATTAGAAATTTATTATTTGTATGACCGAAATAATGCGAATTATTATTCGCGATTATTATTGGAGGCCCGATTCAGTTCGCCAAATCAATCGATTAGGGACCGGCTCGGAAAAATCCTAATATGCGGATTCGAACTCGGGACCTCCATGTTCGCAGCCCCTACACTCAAGCCGCTAGACTAGTGAGCCGATCCTGACCGAAATAATGTTTATTTCGTATATTAAAATCACTGTCAAGTGTTATCGTTACTCAAAATAAATAGTATCTTAGTCATTACATCAATAATAAAATTCTATAAGTAAAATCTAAACAAAATAATATATTCACGCTGTATTTGAGTGCACGAAACGACTTTTTGAATTATTCGCTAAAATATATACAGGTCACAGGAGTGAATCACTCGCAGTTTTTCGAGGAGCACCCTCATCCCCGAGGATTAATAAATCCGTCGTCGCGTGTGTGTGTGTGAATCCAATGCATGATCGATCGGCGATCTCGAAATCGTCGATTGTCTCGAGTCAACACTTTAGTCGCGTCTCGTTGTCGAACCAACAAAACTACGAAGTTGAAAACTCTTTTCTCGTTCTTTTTTTTTCGAAAATCTCGTACACATTTCTACCCGCACATCACCGCGGCTTCATCACCGATTCCACTATCGCGAAGAAAAAAAAAAAAGAGACGGAACAACGATGAGCGAAACGGAAAATCCTGCAGGTTTTCTCTCTTTCTGTTGCGCTTTATTAAACCTCAAAATTGCAGTTTCTAACGTGTCTGCTGTATTTCCGGAAAAAAACATGGATATCAAATAAAACCCAGTGGTAATTGGTAATAGTACACCATACCAGTGCCAATTTTTCAAAGAAAAACACGAATATTACACGAAGGTTATAATATCCGTTACGTAGCGTATCTGTCACCACACAGCGTAATTCAGAGTGTGCGATTCTTCGTGCGTATTGTACCGGCCGTTATTTATTATACTCGTTTTTTTTTTAAATAGAAAAACCAGAAGACCGTCCGCCGACCAGCGGTTCGCAAAAATCCGCTGTTGGAAGTAAAATTTACAAGAGTAGAATTCCCACGTCTCAGACAACCGGACGAAATACCGCGCGAGTACGTTAATGTCACACAACCGTATTGTCGTAAATATATAGTGCTCACCAAAAAACAGTTCGTTTTTTATTTTCTCTCCAAGTGCGAGAAAACGTAATAAAACACACCGCAGAATTTTTTTCCCGCACGATTTTATATCTCAATCCACACAGAGAGAATATTTCCTTTCAGAGCGACTCGACGAGCCGTCCGGCGTGCGAGGAGTGTTGCAGCGAGATTAGCTCCAGCAATTCCGCTCGTCGACTGACCATGAAAACTATAAACGTACCGTCGTCCACCAGAAAGTCAACGAATCCGGTCTCCGCGAACGAGAAACGCCAGCTGGAGGTTCAATTCAATTCGAAGAAAACGCGATATGTTTCTCTGAAAAAGGACCTCGTTCACAAACAGGTAATCATCAAGGAGTCTTCCTCAGAATCGAAGAAGAGAGTTTGAGATTCTCTTCTGTCTCTAGAAAGTTATGCAAGAGATGCACGAAGAGATATCGAGACTGCGAGAGAAGATAATCGCGATCGGCGGCAAGGATCCCGGCAACGTCGAGACGCTCAAGCCGCTTCAGGCGGAATGTCCCAAGCAGCAAAGACCGGTCGTGCCGCTCGAGACGAGCCCGTCGGAGCTGCAGCCGATCCGCATGGACGAGTCAACGGTGATCGGCGTGACGCTGATGCAAAATCAATTGCAGAGTCTTTGCGATCGCTCGCGGGAGATCTGCCAGAGCGCTCTCGACAAGAGCCTGTCGTTCGCAGCCCTCGTCAAGTCCTGGCTGACGAGCCAGGAGGAGAAACACGTCGGCGACAACACGCTGATGTGCTGCGTGTTGGAGTATTCGAAACTGGAGACGCAACTGGCGACTCTCGGGCGCGATAACGATGAGATGAGGATTCGTCTGGACGAGCTGAGAGCGATTCAGAGCGACTTCATGACCGAGTTCGCGAAGAGGACCTCGAGTCTGCGCAGCGAATACGACAATTGCCGCGGACATGTGAAGCGGGATCAAGTTGGGCCGAGCGTCGTCGAATGCATGAATCTGCGGGAGCAGCTGAACGCCGCTCTCGAGGATCTGAAGACGGAGCGCGACAAGGCGAATCAGACCAAGGAATGGATGAGAATGGCTGAGCGGCAATTGCAAAAAGCGCAGACGAAAATTCGCGATATGGAAGCTTACGTGACCAACATGGAGGCGTCGCAGCAACAGCTGCAGAACAGCGTGAGATCGCTTCAAGCTCAGTTGAAGCAGAAGGATCACGTGATGGAGATGAAGATGAAGGACATGCACAAAGCGTTGAAGAGCAGCGAGAGTCTCGTGATGAAGGTCGAGAAGCAACGCGACAGCTTCGAAGCACGGTTGTTACTTTGTCGGGCGATAAGAATC
>QVNV01025470.1:0-18085 GCA_014825455.1 Pseudomyrmex pallidus | reverse complement strand
CATACATGTTTACGCTATTCCCACTTTGTCCGCTTTTCTTCTCCTCTGCGCAGTAGGTTTCTCTTCTCTCGTTGAATCGAGTGTAGTTGCCAATGTGCACCACCCGTGGACATTGCGCTAACTTCCAAAGCGACTAAACGATTACACATTCTGTTATGAGCCTGGCCGCTCTCAGGCTTCTCTCTAGTTACCGTCAGAATTTCAGCATTACACTTAAAAAAAAAAAAAAAAAAAAAAAAAAAAAAAAACGAAAGAAAACAAAAAGAAAAAGATTTAATAAAGTACTACTGCGATCTCTGCGATCCGTGCAACTATTCGCAGATTTGGTGTCGCACATTGTGCCACCCGGGATCGGTTTGTTTTTCTTTTCTTTTTTTCAGTTGCGTTACAATACACGCCGCAGAATACCGGACTTGATCTGATTGTCGTTGAACCGGCTGTAAAGAAGCTCTGCAACGATGGCTAGTGTATCATATCAAATAGCAAACTTGCTGGAGAAGGTAATCAAGCATAATGTATAATAATAGCAATTAACAGAAAATCAAAATGATTCTATTTACAATTCAAACACATCTATGCATATCATAATTTGCTATGGTTTTGAGATACATAACCTCTTAGTATTTTTTCTACAGTTTACTGACTCTATGTAATCTCGATTTGTTGTACAATGAGCTCTCATCTTAATAATTTTGCATCTTTCTTTTCTAATCGCACAGAAAATACAATGTTTCCTAAAATTTTATACACATACATAATAATAACAAAAAGATCCTTAGGTGCATTTAAGAGATATTGTCTCTCTTTGTTCATTTGACTTAAATTGCAAAGTTGCAAAAACTGTTTCAATTCTAATTTAAGTTTACTTTTTATGTTGTAATCATTAAATACTTAACTAAAAGCATTTTTCAATATAAGTAGTGATATATAACAATTTGTACAATAAATCACACACTAATAAGAATATTGCATATATATGTGAACCCTCTATATATATATATATATATACATATATATATACATATATATATATATATAATATGTGTATTCATATATACATATATATATAATACACATAAAATCTAAAGGTTATCTATAGCTGTAATATATAGAGGAATTAATATTTAATTAACTTTCTTTTTGTTCATAATATAGTACAGTATAATTTTATAATTTCTTCTAGATGACATCCAGTGATAAGGACTTTAGGTTTATGGCAACTAATGATTTGATGAGTGAATTACAAAAGGATAGTATAAAATTGGATGATGATTCTGAACGTAAAGTAGTAAAAATGCTACTTAAATTGTTGGAGGACAAAAATGGAGAAGTACAGAATCTTGCTGTAAAATGGTAAATATCTTGGTTGAGAATAAGAAAAAAATGATTTAAGTTGTAAATGTCTATTATGTATTTTGTATGATTATAACTTTTTAGTTTGGGTCCGTTAGTAAATAAAGTAAAGGATTATCAAGTGGAAACAATTGTTGATGCTTTATGTAGTAACATGGTGTCAGACAAAGAACAGTTACGAGATATTTCAAGCATCGGTTTGAAAACTGTTATTTCCGAGCTTCCTTTGGGTTGTAATGCACTAGTCGCTAATGTTTGCAGACGCATTACAGGAAAATTAAGTAGCGCCATTGAAAAGGTACATATTTTTGAAGCCAGTGCAAAGTGTGCTACTCTTGCTGCTATAACAACAGTAGCAACAACAACAACAACAACAACAATAATAATAATACATCTTTATATGAAACACGCTTTCAGCAAGAGGATGTATCCGTGCAACTTGAAGCTCTGGACATTGTGGCCGATTTATTGTGTCGATTTGGTGCTCTATTAGTCACATTTCATTCTACAATTTTGACAGCATTATTGCCGCAGCTGTCCTCACCACGACAAGCGGTTCGCAAACGCACTATAGTAGCGCTGAGTCACCTTCTGACATCCAGCAATAGTCAGTTATACAACCAATTACTAGATCATCTTCTCGAAGGTCTTCAAAAGCAAACGTCAAAGAATATTATACGTACTTATATCCAGTGTATTGCTTCTATCTGGTTAGTAGCTGATGATTTCTTTTGTCGTATCTAAATAATTAATAATGAAGGTAAGATATATTATTTATTTGAATTTGGTTTTATTTATTACAGCCGACAAGCAGGTCATAGATTTGGCGAACAAATAGAACGTGTTATGCCGCTAATCGTTCGATACAGTAACGAGGACGATGACGAATTGAGAGAATATTGTTTGCAAGCGTTTGAATCTTTTGTTTATAGATGTCCGAAAGAAATCACACCACATATAAATAAAGTATACAATTTCAGCATATATATATATACACCTGTTACTAGAAATATTTATATATTTTATACATATTAAATACAAAATCTTTTTTTTTTTATTTAGATTATAGAGATTTGCTTGATATATATTACATACGATCCAAATTACAACTATGATGACGACAACAACGATTTTTCGGATGGAGAAGGTGTGGCAATGGAGGTGGAAGAGGACGGAGAAGAGGATGCCGAGGACGAGTATTCCGATGACGATGACATGAGTTGGAAAGTTCGTAGAGCAGCTGCAAAGTGTCTGGAAGCTGTTGTATCTAGCAGAAGAGAGTTGCTACCAGAACTGTACAAAGTAGTTTCACCTGCATTAATTGCCAGGTTTAAAGGTAAGTATATAAAAAGTTCATTTAGATTTAAGAACAACGTAATTAAGTAAAACGTTCTAATAAAACTTCTTATATTTGCAGAGAGGGAAGAGAATGTTAAATCTGACATCTTCCATGCGTATATTGCTTTGCTTAGACAAACTAGACCAACTACTGGTGTGCCGCTCGATCCTGACGCAATGGAAGATGACGACGGACCCATTTCATTGCTACAACAACAAGTACCGTTAATAGTAAAGGCGGTGCATCGTCAAATGAAGGAGAAAAGCATCAAGACCAGACAAGATTGTTTCTCACTGCTGAGAGAATTGGTGCTCGTTCTACCTGGTGCTCTAACTAACCACATCCCAGCACTTATTCCTGGTATACAATATTCTCTAGGGGACAAGAACTCTTCTTCCAACATGAAGATCGATACTTTAGCTTTTGTGCACACACTATTGATAACACATCAACCGGAAGCGTTTCACGTTCACATGCCCGTTTTGGCACCTCCAATTATATTAGCTGTAGGAGATTCCTTCTACAAGATTGCCGCCGAAGCATTGCTCGTGCTGCAACAGCTTGTACAAGTTATCAGACCTCATGGTAAGTTTCAATTCTGTATATAATTTTTAAGTTTTTAAAATTGCAAAATGTAAAAACCGTCTTTGTGATATTACAGACAAACCTTTCTACCGTGGCTTCACTTCGTTATCTAACGAAATCTATCATTGCACTTTGATGAGGCTCAGAACGGCAGATATAGATCAGGAAGTAAAGGAAAGAGCGATTGCCTGTATGGGACAGATTCTTGCGCATTTTGGAGACACTCTGTCGGACAAATTGCATGTATGCCTACCTATCTTTCTGGACAGGTTGCGCAACGAGATAACTAGACTTACTACCGTCAAGGCTCTAACGTGTATAGCCTCGTCTCCGTTGAGAGTCGACTTAAAACCAATCATGGTAAAGTTTTTTTTTTTTTAAACAGATTTTTTAGAAATCAGACTCGTTAAGAAATGTTATGATTGCAAGATATCATTTTTTCTTCTTGCAGGAAGAGGCAATACCTATTCTTGGATCTTTCTTAAGAAAAAATCAACGAGCTTTAAAGCTTTCTTCCTTACCTCTGCTAGATACGTTGGTCTGCAATTATAGTTCAGCTTTGTACCCGGATCTTCTTGACAAAGTAATGGAACATTACACATTGATATATTTAACAAGATATAAGTTTTTCTTTTGCGTAATCAATTTCGATTTTTTTGCGTAGGTTACCATGGAGTTACCTGCGTTATTAAACGAATCAGACTTGCATATCGCACAGTTAACACTGAATCTTCTCACTACTATTGCGAAATTGCATCCAGCCGCTTTAACCAGAGTTTCGGATCATATTCTACCAGAAATAATTGTCCTGGTGAAATCGCCACTTCTCCAAGGTGGATTATCCTGTTCCATTACAAAAAAAAAATTTCAACACGTTTTACACATTTATACATGACTTTCCGTTAAACAGGTATTGCATTAAATTCGATGCTTGAGTTTTTCCAAGCTCTGGTTCAAGCGAATCTGCCGGGTCTTGGATATAACGAACTCCTCGATATGTTAGTACAACCGGTTAAGCAGTCTTCTTCACAACAAGTACTTCATAAACAAGCTTATCACTCTCTCGCCAAATGCGCTGCCGCACTGACAATTCCGTGGCCGCACGAAGCGCATTGTATCGTTCACCAGATGCTGCAGAACGATCTTCAGAATCCTACGGATCCCGCGCCACACATTTTCGCCTTATTAGTTATTGGAGAAATTGGAAGACACGTGTAAGAGAACAGTTAATTAATTAATTTATTTATCATCTTCTAAGAATGCGCATTTATTCAAGAAATTGATTTCTACAGAGACCTCAGTGGAATTAGTTCGCTTAAACACACGATTATAAACTCATTCTCGTCACACTCGGAAGAAGTTAAATCCGCGGCTAGTTACACCCTGGGAAATATCGCGATTGGAAATCTTCCCGAATACCTGCCTTTTATACTTAACGAGATCGAGGCGCAGCCGAAACGCCAATATTTGCTTTTGCATTCGTTGAAAGAGGTAAAAATCGATGCATGAAACACATCAAAATGTAGTCTAAAATTTAGTTTTTAAAATACTTTGCTTTTTGCAGATTATCACGAGTCAATCAGCCAGTCCATCCGGCGTTTCGCACTTGCAGAATTTCGTGCCTTCGATTTGGATGCTTTTGTACAGGCATTGCGAGTGCACGGAAGAAGGTACTCGAAATGTTGTGGCCGAGTGTCTCGGGAAGTTGACGCTGATAGATCCTGCCACTCTTTTGCCGAGATTACAAGAATCGCTCAAGTCGCCATCCGCGCTCATGAGAACAACAACAGTAACAGCTGTTAAATTCACAATTTCCGATCAGGTATTTTAACGATAATCGCAATAATATTGTGCGTTACAAATATCTATGACGCATTTAACGATTATATAAATGTGTATTGCAGCCACAACCAATCGACCCTATGTTGAAACAATGTATAGGTAATTTCTTGGTCGCTTTAGAGGATTCCGACCTTAACGTGCGGAGAGTAGCGCTGGTTGCATTTAATTCCGCAGCGCACAATAAACCCATGTTGATAAGAGATCTGTTAGACGTAGTTCTGCCGCATCTTTACGCGGAAACCAAGATTAAGGTTAGCTGGAATTTAAATCTGAATTAAATGGAGCCGAACCTGAGTCAGAATCAAATCGCACGTTTGTTGTCTATAGAACTCTACAATAATGTAATATAAATGTTTGGCTTTATTCAGAAAGAACTGATAAGAGAGGTTGAGATGGGTCCGTTCAAGCACACAGTGGACGACGGACTGGATCTTCGTAAAGCTGCATTTGAATGCATGTACACCTTGTTGGATTCGTGTCTCGACAGACTGGATGTTTTCGAGTTTCTAAATCACGTGGAAAGCGGTCTCCGGGATCATTATGACATCAAGATGTTAACGTATCTTATGACAGCCCGACTCGCGCAATTGTGTCCAACCGCAGTCTTGCAAAGTGAGTATCGCCGCACGATTCGTATATGATTGTTCAAGCCGAAATTAATATTCAAATTGTTTTCTCATATGTGTTAGACAATTAAGAATATTTATTTATTTAATTACATTTACTTTATTAATATGTACGTTAAATCCTTAAATTTTTATTACATTTACTATTACAGGGTTGGAGAGATTGGTCGAACCACTGAAAAATACTTGCACTATGAAAGTAAAAGCAAACTCGGTGAAACAGGAATATGAGAAGCAAGATGAATTAAAGCGCTCCGCTCTAAGAGCTGTTGCGGCGTTGTTAACTATTCCCGATGCAGGTACAAACAAAATTCTCGAAAGAACTAAATGGAGATAATAAAAAAAACTAATTAATCAAGACTAATTACTAATTAATATTTACACGATAATTAATTTGTCTGCAGATAAAAATCCATCATTGAGCGAATTCGTCGCTCAGATTAAGCTTGCGCCAGACCTGCAGCCACTCTTCGAGATAATACAAAAGGACTGCGCCGGCAGCAACATGAACGAAACAAACGCGATGGATCAGAGCTAAAAGTAATTGATTTCCTTCTTTTTTTGTATTTTATATAGATCGATGTTGGGCAAGCGCATTCGTGATCATACTCTCTCTCTCTATAGTTTATTTCTATACATTATTTTTTCATTATTATATACTCTCGACTCTTGAACGTAGAATATATGTGAATTATTGTAGCATGCAGTGTATAAATTCAAAATAAATTTCTCGGCAATAATCATTTTATCACTATATGCGTATTTTCTGTTTTTGTTTGTTTTTTTTTTGTTTTAGTAGACGAATCTCTGTGCGCGCGTATGCAATTATTTCGATAAACGGAATTCGACAATTCTCTCGACTGTTCGCATTTTGACGCAAGACAGAATTGGTAAAAAAAAAAAAAAACAACGCGAAGGAAAAACGATGATCTCAGGACGCGGATAAAAAATAAAATCGCTGAAACGCAAAAAAAAAAAAGAAAAAAAAATCGCGTGCCGTTTAGAGCACAACTCATAATTCATGCATGTATATATTTGTAATGTCTCGTGTGCGTGACCTACTTAACTCGCCGGCACTCGAAACAAATTTATCAACGACGCGCACGCTTTCTCCTTGCAGAATTGTCTTTTATTAGCGTGCCGCCAGCGAAAAATTTATTAATTAACATCAAGCCGCTTTGATAGCAAGAGCACTATGTATCCGTGATACGCAAATAAAAGAGATTCTCAAAGATCGTCGAGACGAGATCAATGAAAAACAATTACTTTGTTGAGTTGAGGAGTGCAACGCATGTGTAACTATAAATAGATAGCAATTGCAGACATAACTTGCTCTCCATCCGTTGACGGTGCCATCTTGCTAAAACCGTTTGCGGTCGACAGCCTCCGCCGCTGTGCACAACAGCTGGGCAGTGTCAAAACTGACAGATTGTCGTATTCAGACAAGAATATTCAGACAAATTTCTTCTAACTGTGCGCTTTAACACGCGCGCGCGCGCGCACACACACACACACAAAGAGAGAACGATTTTATGCTTCACGAATTTCCATTGCGACATATAACAAAACACTATGAGATTCAATGATCATTGATTACGTAAATTACTGTAATTTTCGCTTCTTTTTTTTTTTTTAAGACCACTTATACCACAAGACCAATTTGAAACATTTGTTTGCGCGCGCAATAAATCTCGCTAAGTCTAATATTAAGTCATCCAGGATAAATATGACGTTTGGCACGCTGCCAAAAGAGTGTCGCCGCATTAATCTTCGTTCGTAAAAAATATTATACGGTGCGCGACAAAATATATAGCGACAAAAAATAAGATATAAATATTGCGCTTAAAGGATTTTAGTCAAGACAACAAACATATGTCATTCAATGATATAATATACGCATTGTATTTTTTTATGCAAAACTTTATGAACTTTCTTTTGAAATAAACTGAGACCGTATGTCCGAATATACCGTATGTCTTGTTGCACGAAATATCTGCAATTTTTATCATTTATACGTCGAACTAATTCTCAATTCTTTTTAAACGAAAGATTCATTGCCGTGCAAAGCGAGGCGCGTTTGATCAGCAAAAACGCGCGTAGGTAGGTGCGAATTGTTACGCGCGCGCGCGCGTGTTAAGTGTCAACGCACGCTCGAATAACAAACTATGCAACTATGCGTCGCGGGCGTGCGTTAATCACGCGCTCTTTTTGCTTCGTTCTAAAATTGTGCGTGTAAATATTCTCTCTCATCTGCGCCATTTATTTATTGCTTGTTTTCCAGCGACTAATCTGTCGAGAATCTCTGTTTGCTTTTTCGCAATGGAAGAGCAATCAGCGAATATAAATAAATATAATAACAGAGCAAATATCATTGACCGAGTTAGCGATGACAAACTATGTGTTACTATCGCGATAATTAAATCCACCGTACAATTGTTGCAATTTTCTCTTATCACATTCTTCTCTGCATATAAAATTTATATTTAAATCTGTCGAGTTGCGCGAGAAAATGCGACAATAAATTATCTCGCGAAGATCCGTTATTCCGGCAAACACGTATAGACACGTTTTCTACGTAAACGAACGATCATTCGTGACGCGTTGCATTTCTATCGGACTTTATACCTCGATATTTTAGGGTAAATCAATAAGGAAAGGAAAAACAGCCTGAATTTCGCCGGGTCGAGGACCGATCCGAGTATGCGAATTTATTTTAGCGTGATGGATATGGCGTGACTCAGTTTGAACGGTAAGTTTGCAGATAAAAGTTTTTTCGGAACACTCCTGCGGGGATTATCAAATTCTCATCAATCTCTCATCGTTTCTCCGACTAAAAGTTCTCAAAACTAAGATTTGTATCTCGGAATATACATGTATATGTGCGACGCGTGTATGGGACGTGTGCGTTGCGTAACGCGCAACGAAGCAACCGGGACTCTGTCCCGGGAGTAATTTAACAATAGTTCTCATTGATTGATACCGGAAGTCTTCCACCAACTCTCACTCGAAAAACGTCTCTAAACTTGAAGAATACAACAGCACGTCTCTGGGATCGGAAATCAGCGTAGCGCTTCCCATGTGCGTTTGGATTAAAAAATAGCACAATTTTACTTTCTCCTAGACCCATCAAGCTTTGTTGTGAGATTGTTCAGTACGTTAAAAGTTATTATATATAAACTCTGTGTATAATAACTTTTATATATAAAACAATTTGTTATACAAATTCTGTTATATGTTTATCGCAATAAAAAGTCGCATCCTCGCAACGCGCACACGCAACTCGACAGATACGTTACACACGTAAAGAAGAATACGATAAGACATGTGTACCTGCATTAATCAATATTCGTATCGATCAATTAACAATCAAACTTATTTACAACACAAATTGGGATGTAATGCAAAATGTATATCTATATATATTTCATTCTGACGCAATATGCGATCATTTGCGATCACGATAAATTATCGATATTTTTGTGAGTCATTATTCTACACCTTCTGCGAAACTTGTCGCCGTTAGTTTTTAAATAAATTTTGACTCACGGGTCACTTTCCAACGTCTTTTATGAAATTAGCGAAACGCATTTTTGTAAACGCGCTGCTGCTCTGTTTGCGAAAGATATTTGCGCGCGCAAACCTAATGACAAACGATTATCACATTTTTTTGCATGTGGTATTCTCTCGCGAACCACCATTGACCACCACTCGATCGTCAACGGTTTCTCCTCGCACAACTTAATCCGCGCGATCTGAATGGATCACATCACGTGTCATTTACATGCCGCTCGTGATTTTTGTCTCATACACGACCGCGTCTTGTTTTACATTTGCGTATATTATATTTAAGTCGCTCGTTATAAAGCGCGCGTATTCCTTCTGCGTATAATTTGTTTTTCTTTTTTACATAAGTGTAGAATGTGATTTAAATACTCGATCATGTAAAATTTCCATCATCGTCCGATTCATTTAAATACTCGATCAAATTTTCCATCGTCCAACGACGCGTCACGATGCTTGCGATTCAAAATTTGCAAAAAAAGTTGTCGAAAATATGTAATGTGTGTAAAATAGAAGAAGCGATTTTTCAATTCGTCCTCCTGATGTTCTTTCTTGACAAAACGTTTACGTCAAAACATAAAAAACAGAAAATTCGTACAGTCATCTCGGAAAGTCCATCAGGGGATCCTTTCCGAGCACCTACAAAAGATATCTTCTTTCTGGGTAAAAAGAGTCTCGTCATCGTCGCTACCTCTCAACTCTTTCGCACGGCAGACCGCATAGGGTTTTGGTCACATCGGTATACGGACGGGAGGGAGGGAGGGAGGGGAGAGGGAGAGGAGCTAGATAAAAGCGGAGTGTAGCGGAGACTCGGCGCACACTCGACGCCAACAATCGCACGGAGAAAGAGGTGGAATTTCTCGCTTCGTTCGCTCTCTTTCTCTTTTGGTTCCACGCGCACGTCACGCGACGTGCGCCCTGACGACGATCAGTTATTCTCGCAAGAGAGAACAGTCGTTTATCGCGTGCACGATTATCGAAAACGCGGCCAGCGAACGAAGCGGGTTTCGTCAAATCCATCTTCCGCGCTTCCACCGAGTCTCTTCCCGAATCGGATAAAAGCGAGGAGCGGAGATTGGTGAGAGAACATCTGTGTCCGGACAAGGAGATCGACCTGATAAAAAAAAAGAGAGATCGTATTTCGGAAGCGCACTTTAGACGGCAAACAAAGAGATCAGCAGATTTGATCTGAAAAGAAATTACTTGATTACTACTGGATTATTTGTCGACACATCGGCAGCGGAGCGCCATGTGTGTACGCACGTTAGTTGGTAACGAGATGACGAGCGAACCGGTTGTCCGAGCACCACCGTCCGAGTCCAAGCACAGCAACAAGTTGTCCCGTGCCAAGGAAAAGTACATGAAGCTCCACGACGAGATGCTGGAGAAAGAAGAGCTCGCGCGCCGGCAACAGCGAGCGGAGAAATCGTTCTACCTGCCCGACCTGGCCGATGACGTTCTGGCCGCCAGCACGGTCCACTATAGCTTGTTGCTGATGAAGCTGGCCAAGTACTATCAGATCGTTCGCCGTAGCAAAGCGTTCAAGTGAGTATATAAGATCTAGTCATATTTTACTATCTCAAATTTTACAATTTTTCATCTCTCTTTTACGAAAATTCTTTAGGAAAGAGAGAGAGAGAAAAAACGAATTTTTGGGGCATATTTAAAGTTCATTGTATAAAATATTTGATATTGTTCGAAAAGTCGTAGCGTTTTCCAATAGGTGACATTATCGTAAATAGTCACATATTCAAACATCGCACAGATATTAAAAACGTCATTGAGCAGCATCGTGTGTGTAAGCAGGAAGTTAAATTATACGAATCGGTGAGATAAGTCTACAAAAAAATTCATTAAAAAACGCTACGTACTTTTTTCGAACAATCCAATACGTTAACTCGAAATGCCAATTTCAACAATACTTTATAAAAGTATATAACAATTTATATACTTTATACATATGTGTTTCGTAAAACATATTAATTTAAACAAGTTATATATAAAAAAAAAGATCTCTTTATCTCATTGACAATATTCGCTTTGTTCCACCACAGAGGCGACTCTACGACGGCAGGTGTGACTTCTATGGGACTAGATAGAGTGAGTTTGTGGAGACCGCGCAAGAGGTGTTGCAAGGTCTTTGCACTTACACAAAGATTCTTCTCACACACATATACATTGCAGTTCGCAGATACAACTTCCTAGCAAATTTGTGCTTGTCCGTAAATTTATCATCAATTTTCTCATGCTGTTAGAAAGACTTCGTTGAGGTCTATTGCGTGTAAGAAACATTCTCACGCATGCAAGAGATTGTCTTTGGGAAATCTTGCATCAATTGTAGAATTGTTACTGTGCAATGTCCCTCCCCCCATATGCAGCCTTGTGCACATGCAATGTTCTCGCAAATGTTATGTCCCAGCTGGTACAAATTGCTTCGTCGTATAGCCGCCTGTGTTATTACATCCAATCATAATCTCGAAGCAACGTTTGCTCGTTCAGAAATATAATGGTGTCAGTATCAAAATGTAAAACACACAATTAATATATATATGTATATATATAATATAATATACGTACTATATATTTACACACACACACACATATATAAAATATAAAATATATATGTATATATACCTATATATATGTATAATATATATATGTATAAAATATATACCTATATATGTATAATATATAATAATAGTCTCTGATATTTGACTGCTAATATTGTATATACATGTATATACACATAGCATATGACATGCGTATCAATTTTTCATATGTATCAATTTTTTTAAGGATATAAATTATTAAGCAGACGCGCTTGAATTGTTTCCGCAAAGTAATTGACGATTCATTGATTGAACACAATCACAGCGACGCACAAACACATTTGTAGTATAAAAATCTTAATGATAAAAAAAAAAAAAACGTCTCGCGCATATCTCGGGGAACAAAGGTTTGTCGTGATGAAAAATCAAAGCGCATTTACGCGATTTCGCGCAATAAAGATGCTAATTTCTTCGCAATATTTCCAGCAAAAAAGAGTTAGTTAAAATTTTCTGAAGTTAAAAATGTAAATCTAAAAAAATGAATGAATATTTAAAATTAAGCGCATTTTTCGCATTTATATATATATTTCCGAAGCTTAACAACAGAGAATCTCTCCTCTTTGATTTTTAATTTTCGAAACAATTCAGTAGCTTCTAAAACAATTGACATTTATTCGCGTACCGCGCAAATATATTATTTTAATGGTCACGAAACTTTGACGCATGTTCTAACACGCGTGATAGGGATCAATTATAATTGAATTTTGATATCGAAGTGAAAAGAGCAAACGATAAGCATTTCGGTTGATTCAAAGATAAGTATCGATGTAATCCTAAACAGAAATGTATTTATTAGTACGTCAAAGTAATATATTTATTTCGAACATTAAAATCACTGTTGGACAGCACTTTTGTTCAACTCAAAATAAATATTATTTTGGTTACACTAAATTTCTATAAAGATTATATCTTTGAAATAGTATACTTTTTTCTTACGTGTAATAGCAATTAAAAAATTCTATTCTTAGACGAAATTATTATTATGTTTTGTGAAATATGAGCAAAATATGTTTTTTTTTTATTATAATTTATTTATATTAGATTGGGGCTGTGTGTGTCAAAAATAGATGTGATCGAGACGTCTCAACGTTAACAGAATTATTTTTTACTTTTTATTACCGTCTATCACCGGCGGATCATAGTTCACAAAGTCGGTTTCAATTTCGAGTTAGATTTTATCTTTGTTTAAATGCACATATGTATGCGCAAATATTAAGATTCTTATCTCAAAGGTATCCTTGGAGATGTTTTCTTCTAGTGACGCACGATCTTCGTCAAAATAGTCTCCGATGACGTTACAATCGACGTACCAGTCGACGTACCAGTTTTCATTTCACGATCTTATCTTTTCGCGATATTTTTGGAACAATTCTCTTTTGAATCTTAACGATCTGAATAAAAGACAAGCATGTGGAAAGATTTTGCGATACGACAGAGTAAATCATCCACGCGCGCCGCCAATAGTTTCCTCGGCCATTAACACACGTGTCTATAATTAGTCGGGCGATTATTGAGTAATGATTACGTGTCTACGGCATGTCTCGTGCGAAGCGCAGGCCGATGACTGTGTTTACCGTGCAATCACGTGTTTCTTCGGAAAAAAAAGAGAAAAAAGAGACAGCCATAAACGTGCTCCGTGCAATTTTCGCGCAAAATGCAAACGCACGCACGCAAAATCCCCCCGACCCTTTGTAAAACCCCAAAATCGAGATTTTTATTCCGCGTTTTTTTCCAACATCAAGTTAGATATATTTTTTTTACATTCTACATCTTCTTTATGTAAAACGTATAATTACAAAATATATTTACAAAATGTTGTATTGTTTGTTCTAATGTCCGAATATAAAATGAGAAATATAACAAATATTACGACTGATGATATAACGTCTGTCTCAAGGCGATTTAATTAATGTCGCAAATTGAATTTCTTGTCAAGTGTCATTAATGTTGCATCACATCTTGTGCAAATATGCGGATTTTCGCGCGAAAAAAGCGCCGATAATTTTTGTTTGCACGAGCCTAATGAAAGATAATGAACTTTCTCGCGCCCCGAAGTCGCACGCATATACGCGTGCATGCACTCTCCGATCGCGCGCACACACCGCCCCGTAACACACGCATTCCAATAAAAAGGGTATAATTACATGCTTTGGCCGGTCCGAGCGACCGCAAAAACTCGTTTCTCAACACAAAGGCGTGTAAGGTGGCGCTTTATCTCGTTTCTTTTTATTTAAGCGGCCTCTCTCTCTCTCTCTCTCTATATAGGTTCCTAAATCAATCACCCGAAAGTCATTCCGAAAGTGCATCGCGTCGAATTGGCCGATCGTTTTTTCTACGGTCAAATTGCTTTTGCAAATTCTTTTACGCGCCAACTGCTTCTTAATGGACGCCCGTCAATCGACGGAACCGCGCGTGTCGTTCGTATTTTCGTGACGCGAATTTTTCTTTTTTTTTGCATTATCACGCAAAGATACGATGATACTATTGTGCGAACAAGCGGATCCTTGCACTCTCATTTTCGCGATATGATTTAGTTATTTAATCTCGGTGTAATTATTACTCGTGATTTTCTTTTTTAAATAGAAATTGTCTTCGAGAGGAGAGAGAGAGAGAGAGAGAGAGAGAGAGAGAGAGAGAGAGAGAGAGAGAGAGAGAGAAAGACGTCCCGAAAACTCGTATCACGTGCAAATCTCTCTTGTCTTTTTATAAAAACTTTGTTTCGCAAAAGTGACGAGTTCAGGACAGGGACTTTGCGCCGAGAGGCATTCGAGATACACATCTGGCTGTACCTGCCACATCGCGCGGGCGACTGGCAATCGGCCACATTTAGGCGTGTCTCGCGCATCTTCAAAAAAAAATTCGCAAACGAGGCGTGACTAAACGATCATGTGCTCGCTTCATTTCTTCTGGTCTCGTGACAGAGTTTCCCTTGGAAAATCGCCACGGAACGTACATTTTTTTCCAAGAATTTCTATTCTTATCTCTCCTCTCTGCTCATCTTTTGCGATATCCTTGTCCGTTTTTGTCGATTGTCTATATTTTTTGTCTCGCGCGTTATCCTTGTTCGTTATGTAGCGCGTTACGTGATGCAAAATTGCCCAATAGTATTTTTTTTATTGGTCCATTAAGTTATCCGAAACCTACAGAGAGAGAGAGAGAGAGAGAGAGAGAAACGGCACATTTAAACCTGTCACTCGGTGTAACAGGTTCACTTTGGAACATAGCCGGGAATAATAAGGCGGCGTCGTCTTGTCGACGACAAACGGAACGACCGGATGCGCGATAATTCGAAGATTCGGTCGGTATCGCTTCACGTCGTTAACAAAATTGACGAGAAACGATTTTGCGACAGGCATATATCGTGCGCACGGCCGCGATCTATAAAGCGATCGGTCGTGCGTGCCATCTCGCACGTTTCCCGTTGCCACTTGATAATGCTATAGGCCTCACCGCAGCACACCTACACGCGCGTACGTATATAATACGCTCAATACACGCGCAGGTGATCGCTCGTCACGTTCGCACGTCGAATTACGGCCGTGTATCCGGAGCTAATCACCGGTTTCCTTTCACGGATCTTGTTGTCGCGCAGAGCGCACGATATAATTTTACGCGAGACAAAAACCGCAATCTCTCCGGGCTGACACGAATCGACGAGCTTTGATAGAGATTAATATCAAAATAATTGAAATAAAAAGAATAATCTAATTCGGACTGTGAAATTAAATATTAAAAAAAAAACGCTTCTGCTTAATAAAGAGATAAAAAAAAAGAAATATCGCACAATTCTAATGCGTTTAATTAACTTAAAAAAATATAATAATAAATTATATTTATTTATTATAATAAATTATTACTTACAGAAAGTCACAATAAAAATTTTGCTTGTAACGGAGCGGAAGTCCATTGTAGTTTCAAAATAATAAATTCGCTTATTTGTTCATTATTTGTTTACAAAGCCGTTTCACTTGTTTGATTTATTTATTTATTTATTTAAGTTCCGTTAAAGGAGAAGATTTGCAAGATATCTTGGAAAAATACGTCGCTGTATAAACGATGATCGACAAACAAATCGCAGCAATCTTGTGTGTGTGCAAATCTCGTACATCCATTTCGTCATTGCTTCGGGAATGCAATGGACGCGTCGTCCGTTGACCGATGCGAAAATAGCACATGGTGAAATCTGAAAGAGATAAAAATATATTACCTTTCATCGACGAGATGGACATATAGGTGTGCGACGCAATAAAATGGTCGGCAAAAATATTTCGTTTTTTTTTTGTGTCTCGTATTCTGATTTCGCGATCGCAGGAAGGCACAACAGCTGTTGCACGAAATTTGCGAATATAAAACGTCGTCTGATCGTCGCCGACTTTTGGCGGCTGACCTCGTCGCGATTAATTGACACTCCAAAGATCAAGCGTGATCACGATCGACGCGTGATCATTGTCGCAGATGTTTCTTATTGAAGCGCACAAACGCTGTGCACTCGTTTACCATGAAACAATTCTCTCTCTCTCTCTCTCTCTCTCTCTCTTTGCAATTATATTCTCATAAGGAGCTTTCATATTCGCGAACGTAAAATTAGTCCAAGGTTGAAATAGCATCTAATAGATTTACGACGATACAACTTTATTGTTGTGTTTAACAAGAGAGAATCTTTTATGACTCCTTCGCTCTTGTATCACGCGGATCACGCGGAGCCAATCGCACGAAAATTAAAAATATTACAATTATTGACAGACGGCGGTATCAACATGTGTGTCGAAAAGTTCGCAAATTGCGGCTTCGTCCACGCGTTTGTGACGTAATGGAAACCGAGAGCGCAGATGTTGTTAAAAAGTAGAGAGATACGGAAATCATTAATCTGCTCGTTGTAGCTGATAATTAAACAAAAAAGAATATCAAGTAAAAGCGATAATTCCATTTGTTAAATTGAATCATTTCACGCTTTTTGCACCCGAATTAAATCACGTGTCTTTTTTGCAACGAGGTAATTCTCGAGACACTTTGCGCTTTGTAAAAATGATAAAATAATCTTCAATGTACACAAAATATTCCGTTTTGTGAATACATGTAAAATACATGTATATATAGGATCAAAGAGATAGAAGATGACTTATCAGAATACATCTGCGCCCGTAATATAAAACCGCACGAGTGCTTTCAACTTTACAAAGAGAAAAAAGCAGGATGGCATGTTAAAAAAGATGTTCGACCAGTATCCGACGCTATATCGCTCGTAAACTACGTGTGTGACATTTCGGAGAATTTCGAACGAGGGTCACTGCACGTACATGCGTGCACACATACGTACACGTGTAGCACGTACTTAAGTATGTGTGGGAATTATTTCTTGCAAATATTCTCTCTCTCTCGCTTCCTTAATATGCTGCAGGCGCAAGGATGCGGTTCTTGACATTTATTCAACGCATTTATCACCTCTTTGCATTACATTATGGGTTTAATATCTTCGCGCAGTTTTGTATCATTTGTTTAATATTATTACGTATATGAAATTATCACACACGTAATATTCTTGAACTCAATTCAGAACGGGGTAATCTATGTCAATATATTAGTCATGATTGCTAGCATGACAGCTTGGCAAGTAGAGCGTTTCCAAACGCTTTCAACCTTGTTAAATTTATTTGACTTTGACACGCCCAAATTCGCGTCGAGATTTGACGCGTCGCAATTTATCTGACAAAAAAGATGCGAGGGACGGAAATTTGACCCGCTCGGTTATCGTTGACCGCATGACACTCGTGTATCTCACGAGTTATCAAATTAATTTCTTTTCGTTTGAGATGGTGAGAGAGAAGAGAGATGAGGAAATAGAGACAAGTGAAAGAGAATTGTCAAAATGTAATTATCCGAATTTGTGCAATTTCAATTGAGAGATGATAAATCTCTGATATAATTTATTCAACTTTATTTGCATTTGTTCACATTTGGCGTTATATTACGCCAAGAAACTTTGTTAGATAATTTTTTTCGGAAGGTTTTTGAGGAGAAAAACACCTCACTGTGTCACACAAATAAAAAATCTTTACAAAATTCTTTAGATATAAGTTTACATTAAGGTAGTTCTATCACGTAGGGCCGGGTTTCGTGGGTGCTAAAAGGGATCCATTAAAATTTACAAGAAAAAAACGCATTTTACGCAT
>QVNV01025467.1:0-42910 GCA_014825455.1 Pseudomyrmex pallidus | reverse complement strand
TGCAAATTTTTCAGATATAGATTTCTTATCCACGACACATCTCGCAGATAAAAGAATTCCATCGTCGTTTACTCGAAATCAATAGGTCGTTTTCGTACAATATATACGTGAGATGAATTATAGATTTTTTTTTTTACAGACGGTGAATTGTTTAAAACACACAATTGACGCAGGCACGTCTGACGCAATAAGTCAGCGTTGACTCAGCAGATTATGAAGTCTGGACGAGTCGGTTGCCTAATTCGCGAGTCACAATTAAGCGCGATGCGATTACGCGCGCGGGCGTTCAGCGAGAAACACTCATAAATCGTTCTAACGAACGAGTTCGTGACAGAAGAACAACGCAAAAGCGCTCGTTCATGGCGCGTTTGAGAGATAAGCGAGATTGACGAACTTTCTCCCGAATCTCTCAGATAACACATTCTTCAAGTTTACGACGTTTTTACACATTTACGATGTTTTGCTCGGAAGAGTGTTGTATATTTTACGATCATTTTTAGTAAGAGGAAAGAACTTGTTGCGTAATTATCAAAAAAAAAAAAAACTCAGCGCGCGACATTAAAATATAAAGCGAGCGGAAGATGAGCGGAAAATTTTTCTGCAACATTTTTCGATCTTTCGATCGGTGAATTCGACGTAAAAAAAAAAAAAATCCTGAAGTACGCACACGCGAGGGAGAAATCAAAATATGCAAAATTATACCTATGCAATTTCGCGGGCCTTCACCAAACGGGAGATACGTGTAAGGATGCCTCCTGCGTTTATTCTCCTCCGTGAATCTCTCGGGATCGAATGTCATCGGGTCGGGATAATAATTCGGATCGTGATGAAACCCATAAATCGGCACGATCACCCGCATGCCGGCCGGCAGTTCCACCTTGCTGTTCGGTATACGATAGTTGTACTCGGATTTCCGAGATATCAGCGGGGCTGGCGGATACTTCCTCAAAGCAGTTTTAATAACATAAAAAGAAGAGTGAATCTTATCATTCAGCATTACATCCCGGTTCTAAATTGCCGATCACAGAAATTACATCTTGAAACATAAAGGAAATTATTAAATTTATAAATATTTTTATGTTTTAACGCAATTGTTACAACAACAAAAAATGTGTGACGAAAACTTTCTAAAAAAAGATGCCGGAATTTCCTCTTATCGAGGAAGAACGTTATCTCGAGAGTACTCGTACCTAGTATCACCATGTCGAGATACTTCATTTCCTTTACCGCTTCGTAAGTCAATCTTCCGCCTCGTTTCTCCGTGACAACGCGTATCTCTCGTCTCGCTGTCTCCTGGATCTCCGAGTTTAACGCCAATTCGTAGAGGCAGAACGCGATCGTGTTCGAGGCCGTTTCGTAACCGGCGGCGAAAAACATAAATGCCTGTGCCGCGATAGTGTTCTCGTCTAATTCTATAAAAGAAAACACAGTTATAATGGTTTAGTCTCCCCTTGTGAATTTGATAAATAACGATGACAACTATATCATCAGCCTTCGCAAATGCCAGTGCAATATTTTGTTGGGCTTTAGCGCGCACAGGTGCGTCAAGTTTTTACCGATCTCTTTCTCGGCGTCCTCGTCGCCGCAGATCCGCGCGCTTTCAGCCTCGTTCCTCGGAGCGGTCTTGTTCTTTATCTCGATCAGCAGGTCCATGAAATCGTGTCTTGTCGCACCGGCGTTCTCCCTCTGGTCGATCATCTGGGACACCACGTCCTTGAAGAACGTGGTGACGCTCGGATCGACGAGCTGCACACCCAGCAACCGATACAGCCCCGGCATAGCTGTTCGCAGCATTCTCCAGAGGGTCGTCTTGTAACTCGGCCTCGTGAGCCTCTTCGCCGCCCTGTGAAACTCGGATTTGTCGTCGGTGAGCGCGTTTATTTGTATGCCGAAGGCGCAGCTGCCGATGACGTCGATGATGAATTTTGCCGCCAGCTCCCGCACCTCGACCACCGTGCTCGAGCTGCAGCTCTCGCCTATGAGCCTCTGAAATTCCTCGCTACATTCCGCCAGCAGGTAGAACATTTGCTTCAGCTTGCCCGACGAGAACGCCGGAGTCAGCTTCGATCTGAGACTCTTCCACTTGCGTCCTTCTTGGTTGAACAGATGCGCGGACAGCGGATCCTGATATTTTTTTAAATAATGAAATTATTTAAAAAACTGGATAAAAAAATAAACGTCAAATTTTAACAACACTGAAAAAAAAAAGAATCGTTTTATTTCTAACGGAAAATTCCCGAGAGAATTTTCCATGTACCTTGGCGTTGTTGACCGGAATTCCGCGATTCACGAAGAAAGCGAAGTCCTTGACGAACACGCACTTCACCAAATCGGGATCGCGCAGGATCAGCACGGGTGATCTCACGCGAAACGCGCCGAAGAACTTTTCGTTCTCGAACCATTGATACATCTCTTTGACGACCTCCGGTTGCGACTTGCGAAACAGAAGCAGGGAACCGAAGTTACCGACGAGCACGATCGGTTTTTTGAACGGCACACCGCGACATTTCCAAAAATCAAACGTCGCCGTGAGATAAAAGTACAGGCTGCCGAAAAAGAGTCCGATGAGGAGGAAGGGATCGAGCAATATCGTTAGGATAGCGAGCATTTTCATCTTCTGTTCGACGTGTCTCTGAAAATACGTTTGTCAAAAATAATTTACACTACCTCTAATATATAACAAATAAAATATAACAGATAATAATAAATATACAACAGATAAAAGATAAAAAATAAAAATAATAATAAAAGCGCCTCAGTAATGCAATTAATATAGTTTGTAATTAATTTAAACACAAATTTACACAAGAGTGAATGATCGATTATCGATTTAACATTTCGATCGAGTATCTGGCGTAATGCGATTGTTCGATTATTGGCTGTACATTTAAATATGTGTGTTTTCCAAACATTTTAACAGCGCAGAACAAGCACTCGGAAGAAAGATTATAACGTTTAATCTCGCGCTATATTTACATTGACCGATCAGATTACCCACACTCGAAGTGTTACTCATGTGTACGCAAACGTTCGCAAAGTTCAGCGCAAATGACCACACTTTTTGAGAACTTGTGGTTTCGATAAATGTCAGATTGACTGTTTTTTTTTTTAACGTCACTTATAATTTCTGAAAGTGTACACATAAGAGATATCTCTCTTTTACCATTTTAACAAATATTTTTTACAACAAAAAACACGCCACAACTCTTTGCAAGATATTAAAAAATTACATTACTTCGAGAAGATTTGTTTCTAAGTTCTCTGCAATTTATTCGACGCGTCTTTGTGTTCTACGTCGTATCCTTCTTCAGACAATAATAATCCAAGGTAGAGATGGGCATTATTGATTGATTCGTACCGGTTTTCGGGAATCCCTGGCGCATTCACTTTTATTAGTATCCCCCCCCCCGGCTCAGGTCCTTGGGTCGTAATCCGTTACCTTTTTTTGTGTTTAAAAGAGATAAATTTTTTATCTCTTCTACGTAAGATGATATAAAGATGATATATTAGCAACCTATGAAGTAATTGTGTATAAATAATATTTAAGAAGTTTGACGCAACAAAGCCAAACTGTAACGTGTGCGCTTACTTTATTTAAAATCTATCAAAGTTTCTCTGTAATATGCCGATGGCATAATTCCGATCAAAACGCTTGTGAAAGCTCCGTTCCAGTTCTCGCGCAATCCGGAGCAATACTTCTTCTTTCACCTGAAGATGAGACGCACATTCACTCACTGACCGATCGCGATTTCGATTCGCCGTTCGATTTGACGCGAAAAGAGACACGGAGGAAAACGTGTGTTCGACGCACTAGAAAACATTTCGCGGCATGGATGTTTTCGTTTGCATTTTTCGTTCGCGATTTTTCACGGCAAAATTGTGTGCGAACGTGTGTGCGCGCGGAAAAGAGCGGAAGAAGACGGTGGGAGAGAAAATGGCGAGGAACGATAGAACGGAAAAAAGAAAGAAAAACGGCGTTGTACAAGCGCGTGTATGTGCTGGTCGTATCGTTCTCGCCGAAAGGCTGACCTCCCACCGACTGGAAGTCATGAACGAACGCCACGCGCATTTATAGAGGAGATCGTCGTCGTCGTCGTCGCTCGCGCAAAGCCGATTCTCACAAAAGATCGAGAAGACCCGAGCCGCGATAGCCCCTCCGTATTATTATCTTCGAGAAAATCCCGCGGGCGTATTTCCGCAACTTACACGCGCGCGGACACAAGACGCCGCGCGACATTATCGCCAATGTCAACGAATTTACAAGTTACACAGAAGTAAGGACGAAGCCTCCTTTCCTTTCCGTTTCAAACAAATCGATCGCACAAGAACCGCCAAGAACGGAGCCAAGAACGGACACATTCTTTCGCGTTTGTTCGAGCACAGGCTCGACAGGCTTTTGTTCTCTTCGCCAATCAATCGGATCAATTGAAATATTGTTCACCTTCATCAATTGTATCAATTGAATGTGTACACAATGGGACGAGTGCGCAATAATGTGCATTATCGATATTGCGCATTGGGATGAGTTTACGTAACAGATTTTAAAAGGTGTGCAAGCGTAAATGTGACGTAAACTTGTCATTGAAACTTGTCGAATTCTTGTCAAAATATATATCATTCACTCGAAACGTCGACGAATTTTTGTCAAACGTGCTGCGTGTGAGTCACGTTGCTAATCTAATCTTTACGAGGTGTTTTTAGTCGTTGTTTAGTCTTCAAATAAAGAACGTGACCGATCGTGCGGATTGTTATCTCGGAAATAAAATCTATACGTTCTGATAATTACATACGTTCGACAATCTCATTAAAAAGCATTTCCTCCTGGCGTGTAAATAAAACGATAAGCTTGCAGAGTAGTTTTTTTTTTTAATTAGATATAATTAACACAGAACTGTGCGAAACGACATCAAATTGTCTAAGGAAAGAAATGCATCTTGTGAGCGAACGGATCGAAGAACGCATCTCCAACCCCATAAGTGGCTCAAATATTGTCTAACGCGGATCCCGTAGAGATCGTTGCGAAAAAATATATCTAATCGACCTGGACTCGAGCCTGTGAACCTTACCAGGATCATACGAACCGTCACACATCCTTGACCAACTGCTGATAACTAGCCGACAACGGATCGTGCTGGTAGCTACAAGAGTGACTGACTTTTGCTGGTGAAAGTGTTTCGCCGGTTACGCAATACGCGGTGCACATTTTTTGTATCGCAATTTTCAAAGAGATATTTAAATAAATATAAAGATATAAAATATAATTTCTATTATACAAATGTATTTTGCGTGTATATTTAACAAAAAACAATTTCGGGAAACACTTGGAAATTTTTTTACAGAACAAGTAGCAAATTAACTAAAATCTGTGAGAGAATAATATATTTGCAAACATATATATAGTCTTTTAAGCTTTTATGACATCAGTAACGAGAATAATTCGAAAATGTGTCGGATTTTGCTGGTGGCGAAATTTCCGCGCGTGAGTTTTGCGTGCAAATTAACGCGATGTACTAATGAAATTGATTAAATTCGCAGTAAGCCGATCAACGCGCCCGTTTATCGCCTTTCTATGGGACAAACAGAACTATGAATAAATAATGATAATTATCGAGCTTAATTGTGCTTATTTGAATGCAATCACGCGCCGCCGAGAAAGTTGCATTAATATTTTAATAGAAATATGTTGTTTAAAAATTGCTCACATCTTCGAGTGCGCTTGTCAGAACGTAAAAAAATGTGAAACTATTAAATCTCTCAAGTTCAATCCAAACTTTATTACATTACGTCATGCGTTCTGATATTTTCCGTAACACAGAATAAGTAATTTATTATAATCATCACAAAATGTTCTCAAGAGAGAGAGAGAGAGAGAAATAGATCCACCACTTTGAGTGTATCTCTTTCACAGATAACATTCGCAAATATATTTAGAGCTTAGAAATTATAGCCAACTACTTGAAGTGTCTCTTTGTCTCGGCGTGTAGAGCAATAGGAATTGAAATTTGAAACGTCCATGTGACTGTCGACTCAAAATTCGTTTTCGACTATTTTTTACACACCGTAATGTTCTGCGAATATCAAATCGTAAAATTTATCCTACGAATAGCAACGAAAAAAAAACCGTAAAGCTTATTTTCGCGCGACTGCGTTACGGGAAATTGTACGCATACCGAAATTACCGCACGGACCCGCGCGCCGCGGAATCCTCCAATATCTTGCGCAATAAATCCGCGCTGGCCGGACCACATGGCGGGCTCGATAGAGTCGACGCAGTCGCGGCCGCGGCAAGAAGAGGCCGCTGCCGCTCGCTGGTGGTCGACCGCCTCGAAATGTTGATGCTAAATAAAACTCCTAGCTGCTTGGGCCGATGCCACACGTTCTAATTTCCTTGAAAGCACGGGCGGCTGTGGACGTGGCGGCCCGGGGTTCGCCACGTTGGAAGACGGACTATCGCGATAGATCGCCGATCGATTCTCTTCGTGATCGCGCGACGGAAACCGAGGACCGGAGGCGGAAAAGCCGTCGAAGTGTCGCGGGGCCGGTCACCCTGGGCAGCCTTCTGGAGGAGAAGTTGTTTCCGCTGCCGCGCGCCGACAGATCGACGATAGAGCATCAGCAACGAACGACGACGGATGGTCGAGCTTCGCGTGCAACGTCGTCCGGTCCTCGCCACTTCCATGTGAAGGCTGCCCTGTCATGGCTGTCGCCCTTCTGGGCAAGTGCGTCGCTCTCCTGGGCTTCGTCGCCGTGCTGTTTTACGCCACCTGCTATGGATTCCGAATACGCGACGTTACCGCGCCGCAGACGCACTCGGCCGTCTGCGTTCCCGCGCACGGCAAACCCTGTCCCGCGGACAAAACGGTGACGACCACCACGGCGACCGGGGGACCAACGTACTCGGCCCGGAAATGGCAAGATTTGCGGATCGTAGCTGGTGGCCGGAAACCACCTGCCGAGCCGACGTCAGCCACGGGAACGGAAAAAACTCGGATCGAGAGGAGCACCGAACATCTGAAAGACAAGAGTGTGACTGGACCAACATCGAAAGGTTCCAGAAAAAAAAGCGTCAAAGTGGATGACGATGAAGATGAAGAGACGCTGGTGGAGGTAGAAGATGAAGAATCGGTGGGGGAGACTGAGATAGATCAGATGGATGAGACAGAAGAGGACGATGAAGAAGACGAAGAAGAAACGTCCGAGATCGAAATATCAGATCACGATGTTAAAAATAAAAAAGAAAAAATGAAAAAGTTTGTTCGCGATGACGATGAAAGTAAAGACGACGATGACGACGACGATGACGACGAAGATGATGACGATGACGATGACGATGAAGATGAAGATGATGATGATGATGATAAAGATAGTGATAAAAAAGCTCCTAAAACGAGTTTAAAACAAGAAAAAAAGAAAAAACAAGTGGAAGAAACGCAAACTAGTAAAATAAAAAAATTAGTGAAACATAGTAAAACCAAAGCTGTTGATCAAGATGATGATGATGACGACGACAACGACGACGACGACGACGAAGATAAAGAAGATGAAAAAAAAGAAAAGGCAACAGCCAAAACAGTTCAACGGAAAGTAACAGAAGTTAAAAAACAAATACATAAGAAACCAGATAAAAGTCAGAGTGATGATAAAGAAGCTGACGATGATGATGATGATGATGACGATGATGACGACGACGAAAATAAAGAAGATGAAGAAAAAGAAAAAGCAACAGCCAAGACAGTTAAACGTAAAGTAACAGAAGTTAAAAAACAAATACATAAGAAACCAGATAAAAGTCAGAGTGACGATAAAGACGACGAAGACGATGAGGAAGACGAAGAAGATGACCATACAGAGAAAACCACTCCTGTGTCCAGAAAATTGGAGAAAGTGAGGCTCGCCGATAAAGATAAAGCCAAAGTTTTGCCTAAACGCGACGCAGAAAAACCGAAACAAGAAGACAAAAAGCCAGCAGATATTGCGAAGCCGGCGATTGAGAGTGTAAAAAAGACAAGCGAAAGCGCGAAGAAACGCGAACCAATTGAAAGCACGTCGAAACAACAACCCGTCGAGAGCAAGAAGAAAAAATCGGACGAGGCGCAGAAACCAATTGAAAGTGCCGATAAATCACCTGAGAGTGCAAAAAAAGTCGAATTAGTTAAAACTACTTCTAAGCCTAAGGTCGCAACCGAAGCGCCTAAGACTGCAACGAAAACGGACGAAAAATCAAAGACACGCGTGAAATCGGAAACTTCATCGACACCTGCACCGAAGACCAAAGAAGAACAGACGAAACAACCGGGAAAGACGGATGCCAAGAAAGTAACAGCGAAACCGCCAACTTCGAAACCCTCAAAGGAAGTTTCGCGAGCGGGGAGTGAGTATTATGTAGAAATGATTCAATAACGAAAAGCAAGTTATTCGAAAGATGTTCCGCGTGAATAGACGCCGTGTATCGGAGTAATGTATATCCGAAGTAATAATCTTATTACGAAGTAAAATGTATCTATAACAGAATCGAGTACATTTTACTTTGAGTTTTTCACTGATTGAGATTCTTTTCTGAAAAAAAACGCAGTGTGTAAAAAATAACGGAGAGAAATAGAAAAAAGTTTGAAATACATTTCTTTATATTCTCTTCCTACGATAAACATTGTGAAACGCGCGATTTAACATTCAATTTAAATTTTGTCATTAGGAAAATAGAGAGAAAAATTCAATTCTAATTACCCACGACTACATTGTTTTGTAGAGCAAGAGACGAAACCGAAAACGAGGAAACGCACAGACGCATCTATTACATTGTCCGAACTGAATGATGCAATTCTGCATGCGCCGACCTTCGTGCCAAATTTTACGAACGTTGAAAATTCCGAGTGTCAGCAACATGGCAAGATATTCCTGCGACAATTGAGAGGTTACAAGTTGTGGGCGCTGCAAAGTGAGTCGATTGACAGAAATAACTGGTTTCATTCTATTTTCGCATTGACGAGTCAAAGTCATTATGCCAAAAGGTGGTTTGGTGTTCGCGTGCGAATCGATTTTCTAATCACTGAGATAAATATACGCAGATCTCTTATTTGCGCTCTTTCAAAGTTTTTTGATGAAAGACGCTGTGTGTTTGCATTTTTAATTATTCTTGCACCAAACAATCAGCATCGTGTTGGATTAAAGAGTCTGATTTCACTTTCCGCAGTGTTAGATTCAAGCGCGAAGATTCCGTCAAGCTTGTTGCGAGGAAACGTGAATCAACTCGGGGATTACGATCAGTGTTTGGGTGTGTTGGCGCACGTTAAAGTGGACGAGAAGACGATAAGAATTCAAGGGAAATATTGCTTGGCCAGTGTGGACTTGCAAGCTTCTCATTCGGATATGAAGCTGCCGGTCAATCTAATGCAGGCCCGTGCATTTATACGAGGAAACATGCACGACGTAAGACGCGCGTTTTGTGTTTAAGAAAAAAAAATAAATAAATATGACATATGCAAAAAATAATAAAGTAAAAATAACAACAAGTTGCGACATTAATTACATTTTTTTTATCATAGACAAATTAAAATAGATAACAAAAATATTTTTTTAATAGACAATTAATGAAATTTCTCTCGATATTGTTGCGTGTTTAAAATTGTATAAATTTTGTTTCGATTCAAGTTCGCTTTGTCGCGTTGTAAATTTGAGCAAATTGAACATTTTCCAACAATTCATTCGATGTTTCAGCCAGGTCATTTCATTCCAAAATTCACCACAATAAATTGGGCGCTGTGCGTGCCAGCGGCGTGCTCCGCCGAGGACGCGGAACGTACGCTGGAGAGTGCCCTGGAAGATTACAATCGAACTCTCGGAATTAGATTTTCAGTGAACGTGGATCCGAGCATGTGCTACGTCAAACAAAAATCTCAGGCTTACTCCAAGGAGACGATCGGCGTTTTGTACGTGTACAATCACTATCTCGCGTTCTCATTGTTTACCGCGCGCTCCGATCGATGTGAAATAATCTCCGTTTTATTTTTCTAGATATTTTTACGCCATGATCGTGTGTCTCGTTATCGTAGCGACTGTGAGGGATTATCTGGTGGAAACGCAGAGAAAAGGTATAAACACGATTTCACGGTCAATTAATTTCTTTTTACACGTTTGAACCCGCGTGTTTACAGGAAAATATTTCGAGATTAAGCGCGCGCGCGCGACGATTATCGCGGACATAAATGTACCACGCGTCTCTCTTTCGCAGGAAATTATTCTGAAAGGATAATCATGTCATTTTCCTTACGGAGAACGATTAAAGTCCTATTGAAGGAAGCGACGGGCGCTGCGGATATTACGTGTATCCACGGAATAAGAGCGCTCGCTACGATCGCTCTTTACGTCGCTCACCAGCTTATAACAATTTCCCGAATACCGTTTAGCAACCGCACTTCTCTTACCGAGGTAAGGATCGCGAAGAAAATCCGCCTGCGGTTTATAATATTCCGGGCACGTGCCGCTTCACCGATTAAACACCCGTTTAAAAAAACAGATCGCCAACAACCCGGCCAGCTCCGTTCTGCGAGTTTCGCTGGTGTACACGGACACTTTTCTGCTGCTGAGCGGCGTCCTGACCGCCTACAACATGGCGTACGAACTAACGAGTCGCGGCGAGATTCGCTGGTTCTGCCGTTTCATCGCCAGATTTATCAGGTGCGACGTTTGCGATAAAATAGTGTTTTTTTTCCTGTGATTTTTAGTAATTTTTAAAATTAATTTTTTTTCATTTGTTACGCAACGGCGTTCAGACTTTCACCGGCGTTGCTCGCGGTTGTGTTCTGGTACGCCTTCGTCATGGAACACATCGGCTCGGGTCCGCAGTGGAACAGCGTCGTAACCGCGAACGCGGATCTCTGCAAGTCCAACGCCTGGACGAATCTGTTGTACGTGCAGAATTTCTTTCCCTTCGAGGAAATGGTGAGAGCGACGTTCGGACGAGAGTCGAGAGTCTCATTACGCACAGGTATCAAATCTTTCGTTTTTTTTTTTTTTTAGTGCGCCACGCACACGCATCAGCTGGCCTTGGACATGCAGCTGTCGCTCTCGGCGCCCGTCCTGGTCTTCTTTCTGCAGTACAAACCTCTCATCGGAATTCTCCTGATGATTTTCCTCCTTCTCCTGTCCGCCACGCTTCGTTACATAGCGACGACGAGCAATTACCTGTCTCTCGTCATCTTTCACGGGATTTCGTGAGTACACGACGAGATTTGCAATTATATATACGCGGAAGACAGATCGGATACTTGTTATTCGTGTTGTTTTCCCTCCCCCCCTTTGATTGCAGATTAAAACGCCTTTACAAGACTGCCAACTTGACTTACGCGTTGCCGCTGCACAGAGCCACGCCGTACGTTGCCGGCGTCGGTCTCGGCGTGCTTCTCCATTACACCGGCAAGAACGTCAGGATCCACAAGGTACTTCCGGCCCGCGAGCGCGAACCTTTGCAGTTTTACACGTGATCGCGGTGACGTTCCCAATTTCAGGTGTTAGTGATCTTGGGCTGGTTGATCGCGACGGCCTTGGGTTCATGGTCGTTATTTTCACCCTGGCGCCAGGCCAGGCGCGACTACGTATACGATGTTGAGGAGGCCGCTCACTACGCGGTAATCGGGCCGGTGCTGTGGGCCGTGGCGCTGTGCTGGTCAATATTTGCCTGCTTCACGGAGCACGGAGGTCTGTTTCTAACGCGAGCCGGATAACACAGCCGGATCGAAACGACGACGCGCGCAAATAGAACGATCGGAACGCGTTTTTAACTGACGCGATTAATTTTCACGTCACTCTTTTTTCTTTTTTTTTCGCAGGTGTCGTTAACAGATTCCTCTCCGATCACCGGCTGGTGATCTTCAGCAGGTTATCGTACGCCGTGTACCTGACGCAGTTCGCGGTGTTTTTCTACAATACAGAAGTATATTTTGACGCGAGATTTTTTCTCATGGCTTTTTGTGTAAGTTTTTTTTAAGGAAAAATAAAAGATAAAAGAGATTATCAGACAGTCACGTTTAAAGAAATAATTCGATAGAGAAAAAAACACGTAAACATATTAATTTTACGTTTTGCAGATCGATCCTCTAGAAGTAGCGACGGTGTTAGCCGCGTCGGTCGTTCTGACGCTGCTGTTCGATCTTCCGATGCAGGAGGTGAAGAGCGTCATAATGGAAAGCACGGATGCTCTGACGCTCGAGGCTTCCGACGAGAAAAAGACAAGCGCGAGCGAGGACAAAGATATCGCGGAATCCGCGAAAGCGAAGGCGAGCGGGCAAACGAATGTTTTCGAGGACGACGAGGTCGCGTCCACTGGGTGGGACTGGCAGAAGGACATAACTCACGGTGCGACCGGACACGAGACGGAAGAGGAAGTAGACGTGCCGACGCTGAAGAAAGCGAACGGTAGACGAATGTCGTTCATCGAGACACACGATTCCGAGGAAGTGCCGAGCAGAGGTCCGGTCAGAAATCCATACATAGTGGACGATTCCGAGGAAGAAATTATTGAGTATCTGAGAAGTCAACGGGCACATGAATTAGTGGCCTTGCGCAACAGACGATCGCTGTCCAGGACCAAGGACGGTAAGAGAGTATCGTCGAGGGAGAGCGAGAGTGAAGAAGATCAGCAACGCAGAAGAGAGAGCGACGATGACGCGAGGCAGTTCAGGAGATCCGAGTCCAGAGGCAGGGCGTTCAAAGACGCGGACGATCGTTCGTGGGAGTTCGTCGGGAAGGAAGCCTCATTCGTCAGAGAGCAAAACGAGCCGAAACCATTCCTCGCGAGATCGACGAACGTCGTGAGAAGAACTTTTTCTTCCGAGAGCGAGGAGGACTCGTCGGTCCGAGGAAGATCGAAGCCGGAGCGCGTTCCGAGCTCGGACGCGAGGACAAGCGACGAGGAAGATTGGGAGCGCGAGTTGAAGGTGCGAAGGAAGCAGTTCGTGGAGAAGCTGGCCGCCTCCGAGCAGAGCGAGCCGTTGACCGAGGAGAAGATCGAAGCCGGAAACGAGGAGATCTTGAAACGCAGATCCTCCGCGGAGGGCAGGATAGCCATGCTGAAGGACGACCTCTCGGGCGAGGACAGCATGGACTCGTGGACCGTGAGCGTTGGGCCGCGTATCACGCTGCTCGGATCCTCGCAGGAGCCGAGCGAGCCCGAGGAGGACGTAATTTACATGCGACGCAGAGAGTATCGCGAACAGGGTCCGCCCTCGCGAGAGGAGAGCCAGAGCGAGGAGGAGAGCAGCCAGGAGACGTCGAGAAGGCCGTCTTACACAAGCACCAGTCAGAAGACATCGATGGAAGAGGAGGAGGACGTTAACAGCTACAACTTCGTGCTCACGAAGGACAGCAAGAGGGAATCGTTGCAGGATCTGTCGAAACTGTCGCAGGAGGAATTGGTGAACGCCGGGTGGAACGTGGTGAAGAAAGAGGGAGATCTTTTGGTCAAACCGGCGTCGACCGGGCTGTTCAAACGGGAATCTATCATAAAGAGCCAGGCCAGCGAGGAAGATCCCGAGTATCTTTTGCCGGAGAGACCGAAGCTGGTTCAACAGGAGCGCGAACATCCCTTCAAGAAGGCCTGGCAAGTGCAAAAGTCCAGGTCGGAGGAGGAGGGTTCTGCGGCTTACATCATACGGGAACCGAAAGATTCCAAGGAACAGCAATCCGAAACGAAGCCGAAGGAACAACAATCAACGATCAAACGCGAGCACAGCGGCGAACAGTCGAGCGAGGACGTCGAGTCGCTCGCGGATGACGAAGCCACGGCGACGCCGAGAGACGTGAGCACCGACACGGACGATAACAGAACCAGTTCGAAATCCGGCACGACGGACGAGACGGACTCGATCTCGACAGAGTACAGCAGAACCACGCAGGAAGAGAATCACCGACAGAGCTCAAGATCCGAAACCGACGAGGACTCCGAGAGATTTAATTGGCTCGGCGAAGACGAGAACGGAAGAGAGTTCCATGGAATCGGGCGTAGAGGAAGATCGGAGGAAGCAGACTGGGAATGGGAGCAGGAAGAGACTTGACGAAAATGATCTTAGACAATTGCACAGAGAGTGACTATATATGTATCTTTCCTTCGAGCCTTCTCCCTCCGGTTTGAAGGCGAAGCGACGGAGGGAAGCGACGGTCGGATCATGGCGGGCGGAGTGTTTGAATTTACGAGAAAACACGAGGACGACGACGTCCGAAGGAAAACATTATGACCGAGATTTATATTAATCGCTGCAAGTTAATAAAATTACAAAGAAAATACAGTCCGTGTACGTACATTTTTTTCTCTCCGCGTCAATTTAACAAGTTTATTTTATTGCGCGAGAAAAAAAACAATTTTTCGTTGTGAAAATCACGAAAATGCAAATTTAACTAGAAATTGCCATTTGTATAAAATACATAACAAATATTCACGCTTTTTCTCCGAGAAAGCAGTCTTCGACCGATAAATTACGCCGCAATTAATATTCTGTTGTGATAACTGCTTGTGAATGTTTTTTATGTAACACGTTGATGTAAGTTACAAGCAGATCAATTTATATATTTGTTATATCTCCCTTCGACGTGAATAACATTGCGATCGTTTTATTTTTTTACATGTAACACACGTGAACTCGACTCTTCAATCGCGTATTTACGCTCTCTAATTTTTCACAGATGAAAGCTATAGATCTGTTACATTTTTTTTTGCGCGCGAAGGACGAGGGAAACACGTTAGAGCGGGGCTAAAGAAGAGGAATTGCCCCACGGCCGTTAAATTGTACTTTACGAGACAAAATCTCGTAAAGATTTCATGCGAATAACGCATAATGTTCGCCGGCTCGGCAATCCTCCGACCGGACGGTTATCCACGCTGAGGTGATCTACGCTCTCGCGTTTACGGCGCCACGGGGATTACTTCCGTTCACCGTACCTGCGGCGATCTGCGGCGGTTGCCGCTCGCTACGGCGGTTTTCATTGCTTCCGCTCGGCCGACCGGTGGTTTGCCACGTTTATGCTTGTCACACAAGACACGAGGGCTAAACGAAGGTTTTACACCCCGTCGCGCACACAACACGCATTCCGCGGGTATCGCTTCCCGCGGTATATACGCGCCGCGTACAAACCGACGAAAAGATCGCGCCTATCATATTTCATGCTTACGATCATCGTGCTTTATTTATCGCCGCGGCTAACATTGAAACTAATTACCAGGTTTCCCCATCGATTGCCAACGCTCGCATGACACGCTCCTAGGCGCGCACGCTCGTTTGTTTACCGCGTTATTAAAATATAGTCATGTGGTTGAGTTATTCCGTGACGAACCGCTCCGGTTCGTGAGCGCGCTGTCGCGCGTCTGTCATTGTCGGAATCGAAGATATCATCTTTGAAATTGACGGCCGACCCGACCGGATAATTTTTATGTTGTAATGTGTTTTCACAGAATATACGATGTGTGCGGGAAAAAAAAATAGAACAGATGAAAAATGTCCTTGTTAAATGTGCTTAAAAATAAATAAATTTCACAAATTCGAATATTTATTTCTCTCGCGCAAAAGCTTCTTCCGCATGAGTTTTACTTCAATTAAAACTTTAGAAACGCGCACAGAAACAGCGTAATTGTTTATATCTCTGCCGAAATGTTCGCGCATGTACAAATACATATAGTATAAAGGACATAAAATTACAATTAAATTGCGTCCCGGTAGAAACCAGTTCGCTAAATTGCGTTAGTTCAGAATATTTCGTGCTGCGGAGAGCGAGAGACACGTTGTCCTATTATCAAGCGGCGAAGCGGAAGCCGATATTACCGCGGCCGGGAATCCTCACGTGAAATATATACGAATATCCGGGGACTTCGACAAGTGCTTCCGGTTTCTGCGCTTTCTCTAGCATGAAGCCGCAAAATTGCATAGTCAACGTGATCCCGAACGTCCGAGGAATCCGAAACGGTTGAAGCGCGAGCGGTACGAAACTGCCACGGATCACTTCGTACCAATTTGGACTACGATGCCCCGCGAGATCGTGGCCGAGAGCGAAAGCCTTGGAACGGGACCCTTGAAATTCTAGGCTTCAACATCTCGAACTCCACGAACCTTCATAACCCAAGAATGCGAGGAGCGGTCTCGAGTCGCGCGGTTGTCCCGCATCCATGACATCTCCGTCAAGAACGCGAATCTCTCTCTTACGCGTTTTAGTGCCGAGAGAGTAAACTTGTCGAACTTTATTAAGTCGCAATATCGACACGTGGTTTCGCAGAGGATACTCTATGAGAATAATAGAACAAATTAATTATAATCCGTCATGTAAATTCCACATCCTGTATTTTTAAATTTCAATTTTCCTGAGTCAATCGATGGAATTGTTAATGACGTTTGTTGGAAAACCAAACAACTATTGTTAAAACTTGCAATTGTTTTTATTTTTTTATTTTTTTTTTTTTACTAGACGTACTAACTCATACTAGCAACACACACATATAAGCCGCGGTGTGCTCGCAATTCGGCCGATCCGCATGCTGATATCGCGAGAAAATGTGATAAAGCGGCGGTGACGCGAAACAAAAAGAAGAACGACGGACGAGAAGCAACCTGAAGAGGCAACACCGAAAGGAGAATACAATAGAAAATATTCGCGAAGCCGTCCGTTATTGCCTCGCACGTACACGCGATGTACGTGTCGGTACGTTCTTATTTACCTTATCGAGAAGGCGAATCGCGAAGGCAGAGAACGCTTCTTTTTCTCCCCGGTTCTTCCTTTTCCTTCCACTCTTTACCTTCGCCGCCGTCTCTTCGTGGATCGCGACGCGCCGCTCTTTTCCTCCACGTTTTTCTCTCCGGGAAACGGGCCGTCGCGCGCACCGGACGTGATCTCTTCGTGTATCGTCTCGTTAGTATGGCTGCTTATCTGCTTTTCTCCTCCCCGAGAACGTGAATGCCGTTGCGTTTCTCTCTATTGTCGGTGATTTCGGCCCGGTCCACGTGCAACGTGTGCACACGCGTGCACACGACGACGACGACGCGTGTCCATACGAGCGCACACCCCGCAAGACGGCGTCCGTCTCTCTCTCTCTCTCTCTTTCTCTCTCTCTCTATTTCCGTGAGACGTGTCCGGACTATCGAGAGTTCTATCCCGATTTCTAGGATGCGTTTCCCGCTCTCTCGGTGCGCGTTTCCACCGAGATGCCACCGCGTCGCGGCGAAGAATCGAAAGAACACTCGCCAACATAAATACAGAATCAAAGCGCGACTCCGCGTTATGTACAACAAGCGTTTAACGCCAAGAAATTCGTAATCATTATTTCGAATTGATTGAATTATTTTATCGTGTATATGTAACTTATATATAATTGCAAAATGAAATTTGCATAAACGATGTGAGCGGTGATACATCTGTAAGGAAGTTTCCAGAATATTATGCAGCAACAACTGTACACGTGTACTTTCGTCACGTGCGCGTGAACGAACTGCCCGTAAACACCGTTCGTAGACAATCGGGCTTGCCGAATTTTACCGATTCGCGGGAAAAATAAATAGCGAGAGCAGCCAACAGAGTCGTCTCTTTGTGACAGTTGTAACCGCGTTGTCACATCTAAAAGACGTTGTATAGTCGAAAGTGAATAAAGTACTTTTACTCGTAGCGTTAAATTCAGTACCGTCTAATAATCCTAGTTTTCAGTGCTCCTCAAACTTCCGCTCGAATCCTTACCGACATCGTCACCTGAGGATGATAGTTTTCTATCGTCTACGGAAGTGAATCTGCAAAACATCATAGCCCTCGAACGATGATGTTTCACAGTAGAGAAAAACGTGAATCGTCAGTTTTGACGTGTATCATATTGAAATTAATCATTGCTCAGGGTGATTTATGAGTGTGCTTTTTCGTTAATAATTAAAGTATCATGGACGAGTTCTCGGGCAACCTCGATGTCTGCGCCGAGAGGGGAGAGAGAGAGAGAGAGAGAACACCGCCAACAAGAACTCTCGAGTGATGCTCGAAGGCGAGGAGAGAAACGTCTAACGTTACGCGGAGACATTTGCATACTTGGGTATTCATGCAGGGAAAGCTTTCGTCGGCACATTACAGGATCCGGGATTGTTGCACGTGAATACGCGACACTGTCTGGGAAGCGACTGTGAGAACAGCAAAGAGACGGCGCGCAAAGAGAGAGAGAGAGAGATAGATGGATGGAGAGGGAGACAGAAAGAGAAAGACATTGTTAATGCGAATATACGTATAGGTGTATATATACGTCGGGAGTATTGTGCGACTGCGCCCGCGATCCGCAGGGAGAATTTGATGTAAGTAAATTATGAGATATACATATATGTCTCGGTCGCGAAGAGAGAAAAAGACAGAGTGTGTGTGTGTGTGATTAGAATCTTACTGAATCTTTCACGCGCCGAATATTCCGGCGAACGCTATTATTATCCACGCGCGCGTCAAAATTGCCAATCGCCTTGTCCACTCGAGGAGTCTTAAAAATCCCCTTCTCGACCTCTTCGCAAAGTCGCTCGTTTCGACTCGCGCACGACGTATTGCTAATCGATTCGTCGTCGTGCTCAATGAAATGAAGTATCCTCTTTTTCTTCTCCGTCGCGTAGGAAAGTTGTGCCGATCTCTTTACAGGATCGTCGTCGTCGTCGTCGTCGTCTCCTCTTCGTGCCACCGAGCCGGATAATTGCTTCAATTATTTACAAGATTTCCTTCGTGGCAGATTAAAGTGATACCGGCGCTCTCCCCCGTCTCTCCCGCGCGTGACGCGATACTTCCCCGCTTTGAGAAATTTCCCGCTTCCTTTTTCACGCGAGAGACCCACTCACCTCGCGCGTCTTCCTTGCGCGCGCGCGTATCTTCTCTGCCTCCTATATAAAGCCTAATCCGATCACGATGAAACGAGGTGTCCGTTCGAGTGTAATTCCGCGATAATGGATATTGCTATTCAAAGTCTCAGTCTCTCTCTCCCTCTCTCTCGCATTAAATGACAAGTCTCATAGTGATTTCGTCGACGAGGAGGGAGAGGGTAGTAAGAAACGCGGCTCAATGCGGAAACAATTTGGTCAAGTTTGCTTTTACACATACAACCGGCAAACAACCAAATAAATTAAAATACACTTTTATAAAAAATGCTTAACAGAGAACAGGAAAAGAGGCATGGAACATGTAATGCGATGGAACAATTTTTCTCGAAGCAAACGTAAGCAAGCTTGTTCCTACGAAACGTTTAATTCCTTACCGTATTGTCGAGGAGAAATGCTCGTTTAATTTATTTACGTTTATCCTTATTACGTTTCCCGTGGAAAGCTATCCGCTCCAATTGCCTTTCCTAGTCCACAATCAATAGGGATAAGGAAAGGGAACCTTATTCCTTCGTCCAGCGAAAATAAATCGGATCCGTGTGTAATTTCGCAGGCTCTCTCGGCAGCTCGCGATGAGAGAACAGAGAGAAAGAGAGCGAGACATTCGATATTGAATTATGAATGCGTCAGACGCATGATGGGGATCGGCGATGTGATGAGCCAGCACGCGGGGGAGGTGGTGTCGATGGGGAACGTCAGGGCTTGCAGCGCGCGAAACGTGCCGCAACCGATTCCCCCTCCTCCACATAGGTATTATAAGTTCAGTCGAATCCTTCGTGGGAATGAGCGGCTTGCGCCCGCGAGACTCACCTTTGCATTACTACTAGCTCGCCTCCAAGTGTAATCTCTAAGCTCCTAAAAGGTATTCGCCCCTTTCAGCCCGACCGCCGCAGCGCGCGTTGCTCCCTTATGTACTCCGTTCCTGTACTTTCGCCTCCTCTTAACGCAGACCCCTTCCGAAACTTGACGTCGCGTCGGCGAAACCCCGACAAAGCATTCCTGCAGAAAAAACGCAGGGTTTTGAGTCGGCTGATTAATCGATTGTTATATTAATGTTTTTCTTTTTTTTTTTAAGGGAAGAAGGAATACATTTAAGTTTAAAAACTTTTAAGTTTTCTAACAAGGATATGATTTTTGGCAAAATGTAACATGCATTAAGACGTATCGCTTCGTGTTCTCATCGAATATTCATTTCGTGAGTTGCGCCGGATTTTTCTTTCTGCCGCGTGTAAAAATTTCATCCTTATCGAGGAGAAGTTGCGGGGAAACACGCACAATGATAAATTATCTACGATAATAGCGCGGAAGCTCTAAAGTACTCTGATGACGCGCATGAAATAAATCTGGGAACGATGACTCTCGAATATTTCGGTTGAAAGCCTGTCAAATCAATATTTAATCATTTCTGATATACATCTGTAAAAGAAAAAGAGAGAGGGAGGAAGAAACAGAAAGAGCTATCTACTTAGTGTTTTTTTTTTGTCGATGCGTCATTTTTATACACGATCAATCTGTCGAATGATTAGTCGCACACAGTGGTAATAATATGTAAAAATTTTCTCTTTCTGCATTCACAACATGCATAACGTGCTTCCTTCTTTTTTTCTTTTCTCTCTCACAGTTTATTTAATTGTTGCAATTGTGCAGTTAAAACGATAACATCTCTCTTGTTCTAAATTTCTGTCTACATATCTCTCTCTCTCAAAAAACATGAAACTTTCGCGATCGTATCGCGGAAATTTCTTGTAGATTAATTGTTTCTTCCGCATTAGAGGAGCAACCGCGGTCTCACAACGTGCGCGTTCTCTCGTGCGTAAGTACGCACGTGGTCGCGTACGCGTTACATACGCGCGCGCATCTGCGGTCGCATTTTATTACACGGTGAAAGAGCCGCGCCATCAATAATTGCGCGATCGGCACGCAATCAAACGCGCTCGGCGATGCACATTGAATAATATTCGTATCATATCAAACGGCGAGCCGTTCGCGGGATGCGCGGCAAAATTTTCAAGCAAATAATGGCCGATTGCGTAAAGCAATTTCGCGGCTCATTGCTATTGAAACGTACGCCTATCACTCCCCCTCTCCGTTTCCTCCTCCCTTCCGCCCCTTCTCTTCCCTTTCCACGGTCATTCCACGGCCCGTCGAAACGGACGTGCCGGTCAGGAGCGAACAATTTTTCCGAACGAATATTTCGAATATCGCAGCCAGAAATTGTGAAAACGGAAACTCATGAAAAAGAGGACCGTTCGCACAGCGTTTCATTGTGAAATTAAATTTAAATTTGTGCCTGGAATCAGCGGATTATTTCGATACCTCGTAATAACCACAGGACATATTCATCAATAAATATTTGCTAATTTATTACACGAGTTATATGGCGGTGTCGTTAATTTGTAAACTCGCCCGTGATATGATATCAGTAGATAGATACACAATTACTAAATGCGTGTTTCAAAATCTCGAGGGAAATTAATTCTCGTGATCTTATATCACGGCAGAAACACGTACGGATGTGTGTGCGCGTGTGCGCTTTGTTATCAGTTTTGATAAAACTGTAAAATGGTGTATCACGTATATACGCTCGTAAAATTTAAAAATGTAACGAAACTACGTAATTCAATCGTGACTATCATTAGCTATTCCATTTTCGGGCGTAATCTTTTGCGCACGCGGAGAGAAACAAACTTTCTAAATGTTTTTTTCCAGTATCTTTTTTTTCGCGTCACGTTGAGAAGATAACATCGACGATTTTTTATTGCGATACAAAAATAAATTTTATTTTCGAAGCATCTAGCTCGCGATATAAATATAGTCAGTTTTATTACGAGTCGTATACGAGCGTTCGCGCGCGATTCTATTGCAATTCGAGTACATATCGATTTATTAGTTCATTGTTGGCGAAGTGTTGATTGCCTCATTAAAATTTTTCTCTATATTTTATTATTTAAAAGCTTCGCGCACGCCAGTGCGCGAATGCGCGAATGCGAAATGCCACTTTCGCGGCAATAACGCGCATGCAATTTTGTGCCGCTTAAAAAATCGCAAGATTTATGTACTTTTTAAATATGATTTGTTAAGTTTCTCTTTCTCTTGTTTGCTCTATTTCATGTTGCGTCTTGTCTTTATTTACAGCAAAAAAAAAAAAAAAAAAAAAAAAAAAAAAAAAAAAAAAAAAAAAAAAATATAATATAATATAATAGTTCCGAAGACACGTCGCTATTGTATCCAACAACAGAACCAGATACCACGGCGTATCTCGGTTGTTCGAGAAATATCAAATTTTTCGTCGGACAGATAAATATTCGGCTCGATTACCCCGCGGTACTTCTGTTAAACGAAAAATATGAGACAGATCAGCACAGTGAAAACTTATATAGTATGCAACAGGTTGACGTATTGTGCACTCTGGTCAAAATGCACGCATTTCTGTCTAATATGATAATTACTGATGGATAAAATAATTTGTTTTTAAGTAATTTTTTATTGTTGCGATACGATAAAATAGAAAATACAATGTGCTTGATTCGCGTATCAATAATAATATTATTTCACACGCACCGACAAACAATTTTACTGAAAACGGTTTTAAAACGCGACGCGCGTTTTAAATTTATACATGCGATAGGAATAAATTATCTAAAATTTCAACCGTGTCTCGGTACTCGAATATAATCGTTCGAAATCGATCGCGCGTGCACACGTGAAATAAACCAGACGTGTTTTTCAGAACAAATTGAGCGTGTTCTTCCCGGAATGTAACGTTTCACGAGCGGCCGCGACAATGGCCGCGCGCGCGCATCCCCCTTTAGTCGCCCTTCTGGCATCTCATTGCCGAGCGCGTACAGGTTGCATCGGGAACGTTACCATTATCATAGGTGGCACGAAGCGTCATTGGCCTAATTGGCGTTGGTCGGCCGAACGTTTTGCATTCGATGCGGCCGTGCAGTTGTGCGCAGCCACGCGTGATTTCGCTGTGCGCGACCATCTGCACGCATCACAAACCCCGAAAGGGTGCTCTTTCACCGGGACTACCGCCGCCGCCATCCTCGGACAGGAGGATGAGGTCACACATATACAGAGACACGATGGGTGGCGGTGGAAGATAGCGGCAACGGTGTCGGCTACAGCCGGAGGGGACGGATACTACCCCCCCTGTACGACCTGGTACAATAGTAGTGGAGAGAAAACGGGCACATTGCGGCTGTTCCAAAACAAACATACGACTTGGACAGGCCGAATCGTTTCCTGGTTGGAAGCTTGCCTGAAAATCGGCTACGTGGCTCGGTTGCGCGGAGGGCGCGAGTTATTGCCGGCGTTTCGACCGACCGGTGCCGATCGACCGGCAACATCGTGAATCTCGTCCGCGAAGTTATATCTACGACTGAAGATTATTTGAGAAAGCACTTCGCGAGTGTTATAATCCCAACGTGACAAAATATTAACACAATTATTTTCTATTGTAATTTTTACAAATTTGCTTAGAACACGAAATACCTGAGCGCGCAGAATTCGTTTCAAAGAAAGAAAGAAAATAGACTCGATGACCGGACCGATCGGTCGGTTTGTCGCGAACGTTACGTGGGGATGTCAGGAAGAGAGAGAGTCAGGTCGACGACGGGAGGTTGGGAGGTTCAGGTCGAGCTGCTCGACTTCTCGAACGGTTCGACTTCGCTTCGCGCGCTCTGCGGAGAAGAGATAGCGGGGTATTATCGGGGAACTAATTAAACTGAAGTATAAGAAATAAAACAAGAGGAGAGCGAGGTAAATGCCTCCCGTTCTTCGCGTGAATAGCCGCCCACCGATCGGGCCAGGCACTCTCAACCTCGATACGTCTCTCGCGGTGCCTCTATCTTAGCTTTACCCATCTTACAACACCGATGTTAGGTCGAAGATGGCTCGCTAGGTGAGTCGATGGAGAGAGTCTCGTTTTATACTATATATCTTGTTCTCCTCTCTCCGTTGCCTCGTTGATGCTGACGCCGCCGGAGGCCGGAAAGTAATTAGGCTGCGAGCGAGAGATGTGGCGGATATTGTAGCACGGTAGCTGTTTCCCTCCTTGCGACGGGCTATACAGTCATTGTTATCTAACTTAAATGAACCGCGTAATAATATCGTTAGAGGCGTTTCGGTATCGTCGACGTCCGGGCTTCTTCGTGGCTTTCAGGACATCGCAACCGGCCGGCGGGAACTCTCCCTCCCGAGAAGAGAACGTCGCTCTCTCCGGTCGCTTATAATCGTGCGCGCAATTAAGGCGCTAGTATATTCAAACTGAAGTAAAATGTATCGCCGGTGTTTGTTTATTATAGTGTTTAAATAATACGCTTGCAAAAAAAAACTCGGGGAATACTAAAGACTTGTTTTACTTGGATTTGCTTCAAACGCGAAGATTCCGCGCGTTATTGCGAGTTTGTGAAATCAAAGGTCGAAATCAGAGATTGTGTGTGGATTTTAACCTTCCTCCCTATTTCGAGCACCGAAACGTGGTTAACGAAAATGATAAATGTGAATATGAGAGATGTAATATAGAAAAAAAATATACGCGGGGGGGAAAAGAGAAAGAGAGGAAAACCTCGCGATAAAGGGAGTGCAAAAGGAGATGGGTTCTCGAGAAGAGGACATTCGTGACGTTATCAGGTACGGTCTCGAGAGTGGAAATTAAACGGGACTCGGCAGGAGCAGATGAAACAATTTTTCGACGAGGGGAGATGATGCTCGGCGAGAAAACGAGAGAAAGAGAAAGAGAGATAGAGAGAAAGACGGGAACGAGCGGGAAACCGGCTAAGTTAAGAAGAAAGAAAAAGAGAGAGGGAAAAAGCAAACGGGCGGGATTTCAGGGAGAGAGGCAGGGTGTCCGCTATCTCGACTTATTTTCACGGATCGGATTTCTTCGGGTTGGGGAGGGGAGTAACGGTATCAGCGGTTTTCACGTCCCGCGGCAATTACATTAAAAGTTTCTGTAAGGGGCGCGAGAATTGAGTAGGAAGACGAGGGCAAAAGAGAGAAAATGGGAGGAGCGTAGCGTGGGCAGGAAGACGACCGGCGAGAGAAGAGAGAAATATTCGACGAGGAGCGAAGGAGTCCATTTCGCATAGAAGGCGACGAAGGAGAACGAGAGAGCAAAGAGGGACAGGGTAAGAAGAGGGAGAGAGAGAGAGAGATCGAGCGAAGAGAGAATAAGAAATGGCCGGGACGCCTCGCTAACGATCCACGAAGGTTTTTATCTCGTCATTCCTTAACGGTCGCCGCTGTTATTTAGTGCCTCGTCATTATAACCCCGGCTACCACCCCCCCGCGTTTTGCCACCCCAAACCTATCCCAAGGCCCGCTATGACGTTCTCATTGAATCAACCCCACCTGCTCTCACTATTAATTGTTCATTCACCCTCATCGAAGTCGGTGCGCTCTTTTTTTTTTTTTAATTCTGTCGTCGCGTCCCCGCGAAACTGTGAAAAAGGACAGGGAAGGGATAAATTCGATATCAGAAGAATCGCGAAATGAAAATCTTGGATCTCTTCTCTTCTCTCTCGTATTCCAATGCTTCGCCGAATTGTCAATGCCTCGCTAATTATATTCAGCGGAAACAAACAACGCGTCGCGTCTCGCGTTTTCAATTTTCAGCGTGTTTAAAAGGAGATTTTTATCGCCTCGCGAATAGTTCGAGACGCAAAACATGCAAAATTCCGTAATAACAATCATCGACAATTACACGGCTACTATTATACGCACCGCACGATTGAGAGAAAACAAATTGATCAATATTGAACGATTGTTTATCTATTTCTGATTGTTTAATAACAGATTATTCTACGTCGTTCGAAAGAACGACGCAATTTGAGAATCGTTGCGATTCCGCGATCTCAAACGGCATATTGCCTCGCCGCCGCCGGCTCTCGACAATTCGATAAAAACGAAACCTCACCTGGTCTAGACTATTCCGATCGGAAGAGACTCCTAAGTAGGGATAAGATGTCTGGCTGGGACAGCTCTCGCGACGACGACGACGACGACGACGACGACAAGTCCACGATAATCCGAGAGCGCTCGGGATATTTTAATCAGGCCGATACCGCGAGACAAGGATTCCACCTTGTATTTACATATCAAAATTATTGGAGCTCTCCTGGGAATTACCGTCGTCGTTGCTTGCCGTTCGTTCGCCGGAACAAAAGCAGCTTGTCGAGAGAGATCGTCTGCGATTCTCTAATGTCCCGATACGAGAAAGAGGTGTTTCCGCAGATATCTCGCGGTCGTTGGCCGGTATCGGAAACGGAAGGAAAATCGAGAGAGAGAGAGAGAGAGAGAGAGAGAGAGAACGGCTTTAATTACTCGGTCGTTGATACCTACTTTTTTATCCGTCGTCAGTTCCATCGAGTCGTACCGAGTGTCAATTACGTTTCGATTGTAACGCGCGATTCTACAGCCGCTTTGCCGCGCAAATCTTTCGAAAGGTGAAAGAACAAGTGGAAAACAACAAGATGATGTGCAAATGAAAGTATAAATAAAAGAGAGGAAGAGAAGTATTGCTATTTAAAATAATTAAACGCATCGAAGATGATAACAACACTCCGTTTATCCGATCCTCGGCGTTCGTTTTTTTTAAATCGGCGCGGCGAGACGATGAGACGATTCGCGAAACGATTCTCTTCGAATTCGCGCTGCGTCGTCGCGCGCAACTTTTTTTCCCGGTCTCCTCCTCGCGCGCGTCATCGCATCGTCCCTTCCTTTCCAGACCGATTAATACAACGGGACGGAACGGGAAGCGGTAATATCGCGAGGATATGAAAAATGCATTCCTTGCGGTGTAGTCGATGGCAGCGGCGCGCAGCTTGGAAGGGGCTAAACTTTCGAGACTTCGGTTTCAGAGCGCGAGCACAGCTCGTTCTCCCAAGCTCTGGAACGAGACGATGTTCCCGGCCGGGGTTGCGCACGGGGAGAGGAAGAGAAGAGTTGGCGGCCCAGGAAAGAGTCGGCGGAAAAGGGAAGGGTAAGAACGGGGGGGAAAAGGTGGCGGTGGCGGAGGATAGTGGCGACCGACAGGGAGATGAACGTGAAACGGAGACTGTACCACGCTGCGCACGACACGTCTCGTTCTTCCTCATAATAATATTTAATCCGATCCATTGCATGGTACAGCAGTTCGCTCTTACCCCAACCTCCGAAATCCTTCAGGGTTTTCTATCCGATGAAAGTCCACGACGAAGATTCCGTCCTTCTCGCTGATACTTAGACGCTCGCGACGACGACAACGACGACGCTTCAAAGTATACGCAAATGCGCAATTTTATATGATGATTTTTTCCAAAAATCGCGATTTAATCATCGAAATTGGGAAGAACGCGGGCAAACAGTTTTCTTCGCGTAAACACGAGCCCGCATCGCGTAATTATATATGTTCATCAGTTCGTTTTCGATTTATATCTCCGATTTATATTCGTGATATGAGATGTTTGTGGACATTCGTTGCGACAACAACCTCTCCGTTTCATTCGGAATATATTTGCGCGCAATTTGTATAAAAAAAAAATAATAATAATGTTCTGAAATATTTGCGTGTTATGCAGAAACACGTTTGGCAAGAGGAATAGTAACATCCATGAGACAATCCATGTGAGATGACGATCCCAATTTAAAAGGGTAAAAGGTAAAAAAAAAAAAAAAAAGAATCTCTTTTATCTTTTTGCGGGAAATTTGGGCAAAAGCTCTGGCCAAAAAAAAAAAGCAACTATGTATATCTCTCCAGTTGTCTGGTTTCTCCCTCGAAAATATTTCAAGACGAGCGTTCTCGTTCTCTCTCTCTATCTATCTTTCTCTTTTCTCTCGTGAAGTCGAGATATCGTTTCAGACTTCAGAGCCGAATACGCGAACCGGAAGCGCGGTGTCGCTTTACGGGCCGGTGATTTCGCTTTGCTTGCTGCCTGTTGAATTCTCTGCCAATTATGCAGTGTTTGTGATGCGTATTTGGGCTGCGCGTCTTTGCCTCTCAGACACGAGATACGAGGTTTCAGTGACAAAGTTGCGGTGACGAAAGTTAGAATAACACGCGGGCGGGCGCGCGCACGCACACATCAAACGCACATTTTAATTGCAATTACTATATTCTCGCGAAGAGAAGGAAACGCGCGCCCGCGCGTTGTTTGACGCGAAAATAATGTCTTGTAACGTTTAAATTGTTCGCGAAGAACGTCGATGTTGTCGTCGGGCGGTCCTCCATTGTCGTAAAATTAATCACGTCAGCGGCGTTGTAGCGAGTGTAATGGGATGCTACGCCGCGAGAGAGTCACTTCCGTTCGATCTCGATCCAATTTGGTTCACGGACGCTCCGTACCTACCTTCCGTACGGACTTGCGAGTAATAAATAACGATTTCGAACGTCAACCAAGAATTCGCCGCGGCCAAATTGATACCATAGATCAAGCTATGGAAAAATGGCTCTGGCGTACCGAGCTGACTTTCTCCCGTTCAATAAGAGAGACTTTCTCGAACGCGGGAAAGAGAAAACCGATGGAGAGAGCTCGATTCTTGAAATTGATACTGTCTTCTAAATTTTCAGTTGACAGAGTTTTCTTTTCGCCGGATATATATTTTTCGCGATCTCTCTCCGGGCTTTGTCGCGAGAAAATTCGCCTTTCGCGCGACATTTTCGCGGCTTGCAAACAAAAATGACGATAAAAAAAAAAAAAAAAAAAAAAAAAAAAAAAAAAAAAAAAAAAAAAAAAAAAAAAAAAAAAATCGAGAATATAATATTACATTTAAATACATTCTCACTGTTGATTATATCGAAATAAATACGCCGCCGAACTACGAATTAAGATATTAGATCCTTCGAAACCAACACTTTCTCTCTTTTGAAAGTGATAACAGTTACAAGCAAATACGTCAAAATACAAATACCTCACAGTAAGAGGAAAAGGTTATATATAAATATATATATATAATATATTTATATATAAATATATATGTATACGAATATGCTGTTTTTCATACATACTTTTACTTTAAGGAAAGGAGAAACACTCTTTACTTCCATCTCTTCAGCTAAGAGTATTTGCTTCATCTTTATAGATGCGACGCAATATGTCTTTGACCTATAAAATTAGATGTTTAAGTTTACGGTGCTTCTGTTCCATGTTTACGATTTGAATTTCATTAGTGTTTCAATGAGATGTGTGTATACATATATATATATATAAATACAAAATTTTATATATCTTGTTATAAAAATGCCCTGCTCATAAAAATGGTCTTGTTCCATAAACAAGTGACAGCGTGTAAAAATAGAAAATAGCAACGTGTCGCGGTTTTTGTTACGCTGCCAGACGCGTACTCGTTCGTGAACGGGCAATTAAAACATTTCGCGATAAAGAACGCGAATTTATATATCGAGTCGCGACGTTATCGTTTCGCGATGCGAGGCCGTACAACGAGCTGTATCGCGTGCGAAATAACACCTTTGGCACTCGAACGTGGCGCCAGTGTCGTGGTAAAAGCGAATTTGGGAACTCGTCCAAATGTTAGCTCATCGGTTAAATCCATGCAACCGGGAGAGAGAGAGAGAGTGAGAGAGATAGGGAAGCCGGGAGTATTTGATATTGTGGCGCGCGGCATGAAGAGCGGTCGCGTTATAGGCGAGAGAGCCGTGAGCTATCAGCAGCCGGGACCCCCTCTGTTTACCATATAGATGACTCGTTAGCGAATGTTAAATCACTGTATTTGCCTAGTCGAGATTTATCATTCATACTGCGGGTCAATCTACCCGCTTCTCGCGATAATAAGTCAGGCTGCATTCGTGTGTTTCCCGCACGCGCGCGCTTTCTATTCTCGCTCGGAGACTCGGGGATTTAGGGATCCGCTTAATTGATTTGTTAACATTAAATTAATTCACTTGAAAAATAGATTTCAATGTGTGCGATTAGTGGAAAGAGGCAATAAAAGCCGCAATCAAGAGCCAAAGAAGATTGGCGCACAAAAAATCTCACGTTTGATTTATTATCTCTTTGATGATAAATTTTAAATATTTATTGAACACGCACGCGCACAAACAAATGTCGAATTAAATTACGCGTATAGAAAATGCGATAGTTTCAAGTCTGAATATGAGCGGGTAAGTATCGGTTACTTGGAAAATTTATGCACAATGGAGTGCGACGATAAAGTACGATGCAGATGCGGCGAACGAGCACAGAAACCGGGGCGAACTTGAGCAGTTCAGTGAATCTGTAGCGCGCGCGACGCTATCGTTGCACGTTCATTGTACTTGGGCGATTGTACAGACGCTGCGCATCTCCCCTCCTCTCTTTCCCCTCTCCCTCTTCCCCCCTACCCTCGTCTTGATTATCTTTACCTTCGCCGTCTCTATCTCAATTATAAATTACCTGTTTTGTGTCTACGACGAAATAAAAAGGCGCGACGAGAGATAGAGCGGAACGGCGGCGCGCGGAATAAAAAAATCACTGTGATTAACGCAGGATGCAATTAGTCCGCGGAATAAAAGCGAGAGCGGTTCTTTTTTCCTTTCCCTCTGTGTAGCCCCTTTTCCCTCCCCGCCCTTCTCCCCTCTTCACCCCCATAAAAATGGAACTGGCTTCCGCCTGAAATTGAAATGTCGGCGTGAGAGAGCACTTATGGCTGCTTCGAGCGCCAACGTCGAAGGATGGAAATGTACGTATTTGCACTGCCAGTCGTATCTCCTTGGGCCTCTCGGACGAGTCGGTTAAAAAAAAAAAAAAAAAAGAGAAAAAAATCTTCGAAAGCCTTTAATGAAGAGAAATAAAACCTCTCTCTTCAATGAGATTTTTATTTCCGTGTGTAAAAATCCGTTCGGGAATTTATTAAAAGCATTTGGTGCGGGAAAAAAAATAACCCGAGTGACGTTTCTCTTGTCACAGTCGCTGTTCGAGTAATCAAACGGCGCACTTCATAAATGCGGTTTATAAAATGCGGAAATGCGCAGGAAATGGAAGGTTCGAAGTGCGAAAATAGAAGTGGAAAGCAGCCGCCCCCCGACGTTACATACACGCGTCGCAGATAGAGGAAAGCGTAAAATTCTTGCGACAAACTGTGACAGAAAAAAAAACAACCGAACAAAAATTCGAAGTAAAGATTTGCGAAGAAAATATGATATCTGTGACATAGTTACATTTAATTACGATATTAATTAACAAGTACGTAGGAAGATGCGAGAGAGAAAGAGAGCGGATATATATGTATGTACATCTTGTTAAATATATTATTACGACTATGCCGCACGAGATACTACACATGCGGATACCAAATATTTTTCGACAGCATTTCGCGAACGGCATTCTCGCGCGGAGCAGCTTCACAGTCTACCCTATATCTCCGTTCCGTTTCTCTCGCCTCGCTTTTGTAGCCGTAGACGCAGTAAACAAAGCTCTAATGAAACTTCTAACGAGTCAAATCTTATTATCATTCAGAATAGAGCGAACGGGCGGAAGTAGAAGCAATGTGCCGGGAAGAGAGGTGGAGGAGAGAGAGAGAGAGAGAGAGAACGCTTGTTTCTGAAGAAGGTTGGGTTCGTTTGAGGAGTAGGTAAGTTTAGTTACTTCGCGTGCATAAACACACCCCATTACTTGAAATAACAGCAGCCCCGGTTCGGTTCAAGGAATCTTAAACCAGAGTCTCGCGGAAACATTTCTACGTGTTATCTTCACTACTTTCAGCCGTGATAAAAAATTAATCCTTGTCTTTCCAACGATTATGCTAAACGAACATCTTCGTATAATATTACGAAGAGAAAAGATTTTAAATATTTTGAATAAAAAATAAAAACAAAAAATAAAGTATTGCAAAAACTACTAGTCTGCAAATCCGCGCGCACGTGCGTATTGCAATTACAAAAACAGAATAAATATATTTAAATATAAAAAAAAAAGAATTTAATTCTGTCATTCTTACGATTATGCGCGGAATAAATTCATTTTTGGGACTCGACTATACTTGTGACATGTCCCCAATTTTTACGCCGCTCGAGGAGAACAATAGTCGAGATGGTGCAAAAAGATAAAGCTGAGAGGTAAAGTAACAAAAAAAGAAAAAAAAACGGTCGAAGGAATGAAGAACCGTTCCGAGACAAAGACAGAACGGGCGAATTCGAAAATTATTCTCAATTAATTAAATACCAACCTCCTTTCTTTCCCTCCACGACAACCACTCCCCAAGGGTAGGTATTTTAGATCGTATAATAAGATTTTTGTTGAAATATGGATTAATTAAAACTCTCTATCGCGACAAAACACAATTATGATATTTCGAGACGTTGTTAACGCTTTTTAATAAGAAGTAAAAAAAAACTTCTCTTTTTTACTTTATAAAATATACAATCATTTATTTTATAGCACTACTTTCACACATAATTATCATCATAAGTTTTGCGTACACACTACAGTGGTTGTTAAAATATTAAAATGTACGTACGTTCGTTTGATGAAAAACGCGTAAATAAAAAAAAAAAAAAAAACCCAAAAGTTATCACTGAATCAAAATACCGGCGGCCAATAGAACAGCGAGACTGCTGCAAGTTTGTCGATACACCCTCGCCAATTCCACCCATATTCCCGGGTGCCGTGACTGCAAGAGAGAATCACTATTGGAAAGTTACCTTACAAATTAGAGTAAATGAAATTAAAAGAAGTTTCCTTCCTGCAGTCTGAATTTTCAAGGAAGTTTGCCGTTGGAAGCAAGCTCTTGCATTCGTCCGAGTTCTATGTATAATGAGAGGAGAGCGACAATCGTGTCGTTCTCAACCTCTCTCTCTCTCTTTCTTTCTCTTTTTCTTTCTCTTTCTTCACCGTTTCCGTCGACAGACCTGGAAACAGTATTCTTCTCCCTTTTCCGCGCTTTACTTTACCAGTTGATAAGACAAGATTAATACAACTGTGTGCACAAAACGCAATTAAGTTTAACACAAAGTTTTTTCGGGAAAAAATATTGTTTTTTGTAAATATAAAATGTCGAAACACACACACACACACATAAACATTTTCGTTTGTTTGATAAACGATATACTGCGACATACCGAAAAAAATATTGCAAGACAAGAATTTTCATATATTACTTCTCTTGCATTTGTTCCGCTTCCTAATGCGCGTAACTCTGTACGCAGTAACTGGCGCAGGAAGTATTATTACGGCAAACATCCTGGCTCGCGCGAGACAGAAAAAACGTAAGTGCATTAGATATACATACGAGCCTGTACAAATGTACGCTCTTCCCTCTCTCTCTCTCTTTCTCTCTCTTCATTGTGTACACTCCGTCGAATATATATAATGAAATAAAATGTGTAATTTGGAGGCGCGGATATTAATTTACATGAAATTTAATTAAACCTCGATTAATTTAACTACGAATCGGACGTTGCTTCCGCTGCGTATAGCAGCATTTAAAGTATTTAATATACTTGACGTCACGAGCTAATTGATATTATTTACAGATAATTATTACGCGTGAGGTTAGTAAATATTGCATCTCCCGATGACATATAGCGAGACAGGCCGGGCGTGATAAGTCCGTTTGTAGAAAATATGAGAACATTATTTTACGCTGCGCACAAATGTTTGTTTATTTTTTACCTTCTAATCACAAACATTTGAAAAATAACAAATAATGTTTTATCGCGATTGGTCGAAAGTTAGCGCAGAATCTCATTATTTGCCCGCGCTCATTCCCGGCTGACATAGGTGAAAAGACGACGACTTTATCATAGATGCTTGACTTTTTAATTACGTGTCATAAATTGGCCGACACGCTCGGCCTGTTTCAGGACACTCCATTTTCTGGGTGGCCGCAGGTTCGATCTACCACCTCCGTGCTCTGAGAGAGATGAGCTCCACGGCGGTTCCTTCGTAAATTGTCTCGCTTGATAAATCGATCGGCTAACCGGGCATCTCCCGTACGTGTACGTAATACCAGAACCCCGGCAGAACCGACGCGCTCGAAACCTCGAGGGAGAACCAAGGGGCCCTCCTCCGACCGTAAAAGACGTCACGCGCGTAGTTGAAATTGGTCGAACAAATCTCCTTGCAAATAAAATTCGTTTCAATAATCACATCGAATATACGGATTCACTCTGGCAACGCAATTGAAGATTGCTCCAGAGCTAGATAATTTTAAAACTTATTATTAAAATACAATAGGTGTTTTTAACTTTTTTTTGAGCATTTATATTCGATTATATCCTTCAGCTTTAAGAAAAACAAATACTTGTTCGATACAACGCGTGCAATCACCGAATGTGTGTTAAAGGCGCATTAAATCGCGTTTGTTTGTTTGTTTTTTTCATTGCTCCAACTCATTTCAGCTTCAGATGTATTATCGTTCGACGCGGGCAGCCCGCAGTTTTTCTACTTGCCGCGTGTGTATCCACTGGACGCGATTTCCGATATTTGTAGTAGGTACCGCGCGCGGTCGGAAAGAATGATTCATGGGAGTTTGTTCCACGCGGAATAAGCGTTCTTCTCGGCATCGACACCGAGAGAGGAGAGAAACGAAAAGGATACCGCGGGTTGCGGAAGAAAGGAGGACGTGTACACGATTGACAAATCCGAGAACTCATATGCAATAAATCGTCCAAGCGAACGCGGCTGACTCGCACACGAGGAGGTTTTTTTTTTGTATTTATGGCCGTGGCTGAGATGCGACGCGGAGCTTTTGTGTGCGAAGAAGAAACGAGAAGGGGGGAGGGGAAGGAGAGAAGGAGGAGAAGGAGGTGGAGGAAAAAGAGGAGGAGAAGAAAAAGAAGGAGAGAGAACGGCGGACGGCAGCCCCAGTTGCCGGCGGTTGCGGTGGCAAGAAGGTTGCCAACTTTTCCTATGCATCGATATGAATATAAATAACCAAGAACCTCGGCCACGTGGGGACAGGCCTGCCGTCGCACTCAATCTGCTTGGCAGTCCTCTTTGCCACCCTTATATATATGAGTTATGTCTGCGATGTTCAAGCACTCCCCGCACTCCATAAGATGATTATAGCCTGCCATACCGCAACGGGGTGGGGGAGGGGGGAAGTATCTTCGCGGTATACTTTCTCTTTGGGCAGCTTGTGAAGTTTTTTTATTTAAGTTTTTATACGTAACACATATTTATACGTATCTACATCTCTCACGGAAGATGGGAAATGGAAATGCTTTCTGACAGAAGATTTCGCAAAAATTATTTTTTTCAAGCATTTGCTGTGTTTTTATTATATGAAATCTCAAATATTTCTCTCTTATTTGGAGTTTTATTTATACATACTGTAACGTGTGATCTTTGACGATTCTAATTATCCGCGCGCAATAGATCTAAGACACATTTTAAACCTTCCCATCCCCCCGCCGATCGCGGTGGCGGCGGAGGGCGAAACTGTTACATACCAGGTGTAATTGTCATTCGTATCTCATTGCAAACAGCGCTTGGGAGAGAACGTAGAGAGAACGGAGCTGGCGGAATGAGTAAGGGAGCCGTAGGTATCGTACCTTGGAAGCAAACACCGTCTCGCTACAATGAAACGCAATTTCCTGCTGTTGGTGCCGAGACCGAGTCAGTCGTCTCATTCGTCTTGGCTAAAAGCTTCGCTCCTCACGCTTGCTGCGTTAAACAATCGTACCTGCGTAGCATTCGTTAACGAAAGCCGAGATGGGAAACGATTTCATTCTACCCGATGGCGAAGATTCAGCCAAGGCTTCTGTCGTGCTTTGCCATCGACGCTCTTCTGCTGACGTTTCTCCTGCTGATGTGTTCCTCTCGACCTTTTCAACGTCGTATTTGTAAAAGCGAAAAAGAAAAAAAAATGTGAAAGAGCGAAAGAGAAATCTCTTCGTTTCGAAGACAAAAAATGACTCGGGATTGAGAAAAAGATTTTCTTCCCGCGCGAACGAGAAAGATTTTGAGCGGAGAACGGCGGCCTTTCTTCTTGCTAAGACAGCGGATACGGAAGAGAGAGTTAGGGAGGAAGTGACGGGATGATCGGATGGAATGAGTACAAGAAATGAAAAGGCCGCACACGAATGTGGCGGAGAGAGAGAGAGAGAGAGAGAGAGAGGAGAAAGACAGGCGGTATTATTGCTTTAATCGATCAACCCGATAATTCTATTAGCATTTACGTTATTCAAATGGTATTTAATTTTCCGCAACGTTACCTTCATTCCTCGATTTACATTTCATTCGTTTGGAATTGTCTCGCTCTCCTCCTCCTCTTCCCCGTCCCTCTTTCAGGCCTTGCTCCGCGGGGAGGGTTTGACTTTTCCTTTTTTTTTTTTTTTGAATCATTTAAAAAACCGCGGCCTTTCGTTATCTGCATGTCGTTAACCTCTTCTCTAAACTGTTTCCGTCTCGGAAACCGACCGAAATCGCCAAACGCGTCGATATTAAATGTATACGTAATCGGATTATTCAATTTTAAACGCCGTCGCAGCCAATCTTTCTTTTTTCCAACGGAATATTTAACATTTCAACAATTGTTCCTTCCGCGAGATTTATGCAGATCGCGCGCGAATTGTCCCGCGCTACGGTGAAGGTAATACGTTTTAATTGGTCTTCTTTCTTCGATATATAATTTCGCAGATTTTGTTGACCGTGTTGAAGAAAAGAAAAAAGAATTATGGACACAAATACATTACATTATACAGTTTTACATATTACATTATTTGAAAATCGCGAATTACGCAATTATGTTTTTTACGCGTACAATTGTATAATTGATTCAATGTAAATATCCTCACACGCAAGAGAACCATTTACCCTATACGATAAAGCGGGCAATATCGCGAGGAGAGACCGCTCCGAGACAACCGCGGCATTTCGCGCGTTTCTGCTTTTTAGCTTAAAAAGCGTAACAAGTGAGCAAACAACCGTTCCTAGATTAATTTCGTTAAACCGCCGCGCGGAGAGATCGCGCGGCGAAATATCTGTCGTGGAAACGAACGTTCGGAAACGGCGGCGGCGGGAAAGGAAGGGAAAACAGCCGGGGTGTAGAGACTTCCGGGGCTCGCTTCGAAAAACTTTCGAGTTTAGGATGGAAAGGGAAAAAGACGGGACCCGTGCAATGAGGAGGTGGAGAGGGTGGGGAGGTGGGGGAAGACGCGGAAATTCCTTACCTTATCCAATCACCACCGGACCGGGACGTCGGTTTTCTCGCGCGGAGTAGCTATCGGAAACTTTCTTTAATCAAGTGTTTGATCAGCACCTTCCTCTCCCTCCCTACTCACCCGTCTTCCATCCCCTCGCTCTCATTGTCTTCGTTCGGCTGGCAATCTGGCCTGGTGCGCGGCGCGGAGAGCTACCCCCTTCGCGACTTGCACGAACGCGCACCAATACACCCGATTAATGTTACATTATGCCGCTGTCTGTTCGCGCGGGAGTAAGCTTTGCTTTTCCGCGTCTTCCGCTCGATGCGTCGCGATTATGACGTAAACAACGGAAGCCTCCCGTTTAAGGGGGTTGCTGTCGGGAATTGTTCGCGTCTCGCACAGCGGAGTATCATCGATGTTCGTAGCTGGGAGTTCTGCAAGTTTCCGATTGCTTTAATTTCAACGAATTACGTGTGCAAGACAGCGCGTTTAGTTACTTTCTAACTTATTTTATTCTTAAAAAAATTTACACACACTCCAGAAGTATCTCCAAGTATTTTCTTTTATCGATGTCGTTCGTAAACGCGATGACGACGCTGTTTCGTTTCCAAGGAGGCCAGCCATACGCGCGAGTATGTGACGTCAAGAAAAGAGAGAAGATAGCGGCGAAACGTTAGTAAGACTCACGACGCCACATAACGGCGTATTAAGGGTGGGCTCTAAAAACGACGATATAATTACATGAAGTTGCGCCTGAGCCATGATTTAGAGCGGTATAATGTATAATTCCTAGCTCGACGGTCTGTGTAGCACAGGACCATCCTCTTTTCCGCCCCTTCTGCCTCTCCCCCCAGTCCGCGGTTCTCACGACAGCGCGGCGCCGTTAGTGTAAAGTGCAGGTGCTTTCGCTAAAGTATCGCGCCTATAAAATGAAATTAAACTTCCGGCAAATTTATCGGCCACCGCGGCATTGCGGATATCTTCCGCGTTTCCTTCCCTCCGCGTCTTCCTCCTCTTACATCCTCCCGACCGATTAATTCGTCTAGTCGTTTCCGGGAAATCAAAATCTCTCTCGCTCTCTTCGGGGGATCGCGAAGTCTCGATGCTTATATTCTCTCTCTCTTTCTCTCTCTCTCCTTAGTTATCTCTCTTCGATCTCAGCTGTTCAAATAATCTTATGCGAGCGGACTTCGCTTCGCTTCGGTCAGAGTTTAATTGGAACCGAACAGACACATTCTTCCCTTCCTCGCTTGTTTCTCACTTTTGTTATTATTTCTATCTTTTATCGTTGAGTTTTGAGCAATTGAACTACGCGATCGAGGGTATGGAAATTGAAGCGAACAAGAAAGAGATCAACACTAGTAGCCCCTTGGCCAAGCAATTTTACAATTGACTTTTGCAATTGAATTTATGTATTTTTTTTTCTGTAGCGACATGAAGATTATCCATCTTTACATTTCGAGTATACGGAAAGTTTCTCTCTTCGAGAGAAGAAACTCGTTTTGAGTAACTGTACGTAACTGTATCATATTTCTTATCGTCTGACTGAAAGTGAGTTCTTCCACCGAAGAAACAAGCTCCACCGTGTGGGATATATTGTTACGATACAGAGAGAAAGAGAGAGAGAGAGGAAAAGAGAAAACGCGAAGAGGAATAGAGTGATCGAGCGCTCGCGGAATTATACGCACGCTTTCGAAGGGCCTTAAGCCGATCTCTCGCCTTATCGATAATGCGTCTCCTCGGGAAACGGTCCGGGCTTTGTAATAAATCGAGCTCGAGGACGCAGTTAGGGGGATCAAACCGACGTCCCGGATACGCGGGCCCCACAAGTCTCTCTTTCTCTCTCTCTCTCTTTCTTTCTCTCTGTCTTTCCTTCGGTATCATCGACATAAGTCGATATAAATTTTCGAGGATCCTAACCGGCGATTCACGGGATACACATCTCTCTCCGGGTAAAAGTATCTCGATCGAGGCGTAACGTTTATATGCGCTTCTCCTTCTCTCTCTTTCTTTTTCCCTCTCGGTGGGACACATGTTTTCTATGGACACTTATCCGAACGGCCAATCCTATAAAGTGAATATTCGAATGGACCTCTTTACGTTATCACGTTCGCGAGATGAGAGTACGACAATTGCAATATGTCATTTGTGCTCGACATCGTGACCTCGTGGGGAGATTATGAATTGAATGGAAAACGGACGGATATTTATGTTTTGGAGAAAAAAAAATACATAACGCACACGTGTAATATTTTTACACAGAAAATTTAAGATACAATTTAAGAATCGTTTACAAGTACGTTTAATTGGCATTTTTAAATTGACTGTCGTCGGAAATTTCTAAGCGTCTGCGCGGCGATTTCAGAAAGCAAAGCCATCTTGAACGAGAGCGCGATCCTGCAGCTTTGGCAGCTAGTGAGCGAGCTAGTTACATTTCAATACGTGCTCCTCTTCGCTCGTATCATATATGTGCGGCACGGAGCGGGGATCCTCGCGCACGTGCAGCACGTCATAATTAAATTTTGAAAACGCGCTGCGCAGCGCACCGCCGCCGTGTTACCGTCCACTGCGGGTAACTTCGGCGCTTTTCACGCCGGACCGGCTTGGTAATTCGATTTCGTCGAATTATCACTCATTCCGCAAAAAGGATAAATGCGTACGTGAGCCGAATTCGGCGTGTCGGCTCTCTCTCTCTCTCTTTCTCTCTTTATCTCTCTCATCTCTCTCGCGTGCTACCTTTATCCACAAAAAGCAACGTGCATTGCGGCATGGAAAAAATTGGATGTGCGCGCTATAACGTTGTCCGGTAAACGCTTTCGTTCTATCAAAAATTTTCCGAGAACGGAAAGGCAATTGTTATTAATTATGAGAAATTGGACAATTCACATTTGCGTTCACATACACGCGCACACTGAGTCGCCAAATCACACACACACAAAAACAAAAACCAGAAAAAAAAGATATGTCATTAACTTTTATACAGTAAACGGAATATCTGTGATTTTTGTGCTTTAATTAAAAAAAAAAAAATACTCATGTACGTTCATTTAAAAAGTAGAAACTTTTTTACTTATTGTTTTTATCTTATGGCATCCTCTGTAATTCTCACATAACAATAACGATAATTATATAATTGCCCGGTTTTTTTATCCCCATTTTTTATCTTTAATTACAATAACACATTTCCCACTAATCGATCTCGGCACAACCGTTGCTTTCGACGTCCCGTACCTATACGAAACAGGCGGGACACAATTCGTGTTAAGCGATATGAAGAAACGGCTCGGTGATTTATGCGCACATATTGTTCTGTCACCGTGCGCGCTTTTCCCTTCGGGCACGCGGTGTCCGCGTTGTTCTTCTTTTGCCGACATCTTATTGGGCGCTTCTCTCCAATATCCAGTGCATTAAATCGCACTCTTTCTCCGCCGGGAGAAGGAGAGCAAAATCGCACAAAATGTTCGCGCGCGCGACGAAATTTGCGAGCGGAGTAAAAATTTTTTATCTCGCACGCTTTGGGGAGTTTTGCAATCCGCTCGTACAGAATGCGGATGGTAATCATGAATCGTTAATAGCGTCTACCCGATTCTCTTTCCTTTCTTTGACAAGTTTCCTGTCAGCTCTGCGGTCGCAGTGGACGGCAGCGGACGCGCGCGCGCGTTATTCGGTTTTCTCCCCGAAGCACCTGCTTTTGATTCATTCAAAGACTTTGTCTCAAGTGAGTTAAAGTTTTACAAAGGACACGCAGGGTAGAGTTTCTCTTTGAAAACCCTCTTGTCCCCTTGTCCCTCGTATTCTTCTCTCGCGTCAGAAAAAGAAAGACGGACGATAAATCCTTATTGCTCAAAGAAAAACATGTTATTTTCGAATGTTTTTTCTTTGCGGCAAAAGTCGCGCGAGGAGAGAGTATCATCGGACAGTGCAATTTAATTTCGCTCGAGGCTCTAATAAACGTGTTACGGTCGTAAAATTGTTTTTCTTGTTCATTAAGTGCGTCATTCAAATAAATGTCTCTTTTTTATGGTTTATTCAGAAAATACATCGCTCTCTTGTGTGTTTTTTCTCCTTCCGTACAAATTTTTCTAATGATCATCTCTCTCTTGCGCGCCGTGACGCAGATCGGGGCGTTTATATTACATACATACGGACTTTCGCCCGTGGCGATTTTTTAAGACCATTATTTCCGCCGTGACGTCGGAAAATGTAGCGCCAAGTATGGAGGAGCGAAATATCGAATATAGAAAACACTCCTCCGGTAACATCTGCGGAAACACAGGGACTGACAGGTCTCTCAGCCATTTAAAATGAAATTTAATACCCACTATCTTCGCGCCTTATCCTCGCCCTTCTTTCACGCCCGGGCCGCGATCCCCTTTATATCGCGCGCGCACACACACGCACGCCGTTCAACGACGCGTGCTTGCCAAATGTTTTATGCAGTTTTATGGCAAACCGAGCATATATTTGTCGAACGTCGAATCGCAACGCCGCGTTTCGCAAAATCGATTCTCTTGTTAGTAGTTTTCAACTTGAGAACAATTTATTTTCGACTCAAAATGTGCGCGCGCTGTGATTATTAAAATACATATAATCAATTTTGCGCAGATTTCGCGAGTACGTTTTCTACGAACGTGCGGCGAGATGTGCGTGTTGGTGGGTTAGAGGTGCGACTAGACGGGGAAAAAATAGCTCGTTCGCTCCGGTAGATTTGGCGAAGCGGTGGCGGTGAAATCGTCGTCGATCTCGAGTAATTCACTCGCTCGCTCTCTTCTCAGCCGCGCCACCGCCGCCACCACCTCTTTTCTCTTCTCGCTCAGAATGGAGGTAATTACCGGATTTCGGCGAATCCATAGAGCGTGGGACATTTAGAGCTGTTATAGTTTCGACAACTCGGCGGCGCAAACTGGCTGGTCGGTCCGTCAAAATGAAACGACGTTGGGGGATGGAAAAGGGGCAACGCTCGGAGGGTTCGACACGATGGAGAGGGGAATGCGGCGGGAACGAACAACGACGAACGAATGGCGTTATAACAAGGGCTAGTTAGCGGCAGCGCCGTATTACCCTCGCGTAGTTCTGTCGCTTCACAATGGCGACAAATTTCACGCGCTATATCATCCGGCGCGCTGCTCTCCACGGCGTTTTGCTACGCCGCGTGGCCGCAGGAAAGACGGAGGTGACAGAACGTAGAAGAGCGACGACGCTCGTTTTGACGAGTCTTCGGATATTCGTAAATAATAGACAGAGCTAATTCACGGTTTTTCGCGAACCGCGTTTTGACGTCGTCGGTTCGATTGAGATATATCAGGCGATTAATTAAAACACAAGATAATTTGTATACAAATAAAACGTCTACAATTTTTCCGAGATTGTTGTAAATCCAACGAGATACAATGTTACGTCTCATAAATGTTTTTGACATTTGGCGGCATGTCAATACAGTGTCGCCTTCCCCCATTTACAAAAATCTCGCACTTTTATATCGCGCAGGAAGCATTCAGGCTGTATACCCGTAAGAATTACGGAAGCCGGCACTCAGTCAGCCAGAAAGAGGATATTTCGTCGCCGCCATCGCTGCCAACGACGACGACGACGACGACGACGGTCCTTCTGATCGACAGGTTTGATTTCCGCGTCTGGTCGCGGCAGTTCGCGTTAACATCCGGCACTCGAGCTGCAGAAATGACTCGGTCGGTCGTTCTCGGGTGGTTTGACGGGAGAGGGGGTGGGAGGGAGGCTGACGGGCGGCCGTCGTCTCCGCAACGATTTAGAATATCTGGCAAGGGTGACCGTGGCACGCGTGGGAATTCGCGCGGCACCTCGTCGTATTTCTTCGGCCGTCAACGCGCGGCCCGGTAATGTATTTTGCATTCAATGAGGCAGGCGGAAAGAGAGAGAGAGGAAGAGCCAATCGACGGCATCTTTTGGCACCCAAGAGAGAAAGAGAGAGAAACGCATCTAACCATTCGCGTCGACGTCGCTCCCTTCTTAT
>QVNV01025466.1:0-54647 GCA_014825455.1 Pseudomyrmex pallidus | reverse complement strand
TTCATATAGGATGCTTGGATTGCATCTCATATATGATAGTCCCCGAATACCCCCCTAACTAATAATTAAAATATTGCGAAAAAAACTCTATATATATATGTACACATATATATATACGCATATTTTCCGCACAACATCCTGCGATCAGCTCGTAAGACCTATTTATATTCGTAGTTTAGTAACTTTCTCGAGCCTTAATATTCTTTATTAATTATTAATATATTTTTATTTTATTTCATACTTTGTGTGTGTGTGTGTGTGTGTGTGTGTGATAAATATTTTTGATTTTAGGATTATATTACTAATATATTTCCATCAACGTGATAACTGTAAGTAATATATTGTTTACGAATTGTTTCTATTTATATACTTACATCGTTTCATTCAATACATTATCATCTTTTTTATTTTTATCAGCACAGGCGCGAACAAGTGCGCTAAGCGCGCACGATATTATTTTTATTTTAACGTGTTCTGTCACCGCAATGACAGCTATAATGTACATACGTATACGACATGAATCGAGAAACGCATTCAAAAAACATCACTGAGAGACGTCCAATCAGTGTCGCAATAAAAGTAGCAACAATTAAGATCGATAGAATCTATTCCGATTAATTACACACGTTTTTCTGGTAGGATTATATCTTATTTTTACTTGCTAGATAATGTGTATACGCCCTTAGTTGATAAGTTTATAAAGATATAACATTCGTCAGCCGCGCGATAGATGCCTTTATCCCACTCTCCGCTCATTTTTATCTGTCTTTGACCGCGCGTAACTTGCTTTCAACGGTCACAGTTTCTCTTTGACTTCTATACTATATACTTAATTTGACATATTTCTTGTTTGACATATTTCGACGTTACTTTTTCTACTTTTAATTTTTTAACCTTTATTTTATATTTTCATCACAGTGTATCAAGTGAAACTTTTTTAATTTTTAACCAATTTGTTTTGACGTTATGTTAATTGTGAGTCGCCTGTTAAGGATCAGTGAGTATGACCATTTTTAACTGTTATCTACCATTTTTCTTTTTCATTGTTGTAATTTTCTTTCTTTAATGTTTTTTCTTTTTTTTTGTACAGGCTTTTTTATGTCTGAAGTTGACTCAATATAGAGTCGAAACGTTACTTTTGTGAATTTTCTGTAATAAACTCCACACACACACTGTTATCTGTGTTTAAGGCCTTTCATTCTTTAGATTTTGTTTTTCAAACATTTGAACCTTTATTATTACTTTTTTAATATACAAAAGCTTATAAAAGAAACTATAAAAACGTAACAGTATTAATTTTAATTTCTTTTACAATACATGACACACACGGTTTTCTTGTTTTACAAAAAAAATTTTTATGCTCATAACTGTTTTCAAATTCTAATAAGTTCTGCGCGAACGTGTCTGCGCCATTCTAAAAAGTGATAAACAACCATTGCCGACTACCGTGACGCGTCATTAATTGTGCGTAGTTCCGACATCGAGAGCGCGATATTAATCAATGGAAACGTCTGGCCGGACGAATACAGGATAAGAAATGTGTTCGCAGTCTCGCGCTAGCTGCAAATCTATTAAAATAAAGATTAATCTTCTTCTCTTTTAACGCTTGCGAGTGAAATACGAACGGGGTGAATTCGTAACGATCATTCGCGAAATTGAAATCGCGGTGATTTGTCGTGACAACGTCTATAGTCTGTATCGCGATTTCAGTGATTTTATTCGATAAGTGAACAATCGCGATCCCGTTCCGTGTACCTTGGTCGTTGTTATGAAATATATAGTTTAACTTGCGACTGTCGATGAAATCGCACAGTCGGTTGAAGTCTATCTTCTGTCGAGTCAATAATTTGAAAAATCCAGATTGATGATCTTTTTTTTTTAAACAAAGCTTCTTATTAAAGTTTTGTATCCTATCAAAATAATTTATTTGATCTCGTATTTATTTGATAAATTTAGGGAACTAAATTTAAATTAGTAATCGCATTAATCACTTGCTGCTCGAAGTGAATAATGAATGTTTGTCGACAGACAACGTTATTACTTCATTATCCCTTTCTACAACGCTTTATCAATCGCGATGAAAGCGATTGATTGCAGTCACATGGTGGTGTAGGGGGAAACATATGTTTCCGGATATAATTAATTCTCAACTAATTAGTACAGTGTTCAAGCTAATGACGTAGGTCTTACTTTAATTGGCTTTATGGCGTAAAGTTATCACTTGATTTCTCCCACGGTCGCTTGTAAAATCAGGTCAAAGCGATTTGTGTAACATTTCCATTTAAAGTTGCAGTTAAACTGAATATGAATTATTGAATTTAACATTCTACGCGCAACGGATGATAAATAAACACGAGGTGGCTGTAATTATAATTCATCGGCTACCACCGTTAACAGTTAAGGGATTCTCTCCCACATGCATCAGGACAGCTGAGAGTAAAACAAAAACTCGTGAAATTTCATTTGCTGTAACTACAAAAAAACTAGTACAAGGTTCATCTTCCGCAAAATGGCGTAACAAATTTCAGCAGACAATAGGGAAATGCCGAGAGCTGTCGCTGAATATCTCGAGGATTCTGTTTCGTAAGGCATCTGCGGCTTGTGCACCACATTGGCAGATGAAGTCGCGCGCACAAACGAACATCGTGAACGTGCGATGCCGGAAATGGTCCACGGGATTGCGAGAGACGGCGGCTCGACACTCGATTACGAGATACAATCTCTTCTCTTTCCACCGTCGTACAGTGTCCGCGAATGCATCGAATTCCGTTGTATATACGTATATTGTCGTCGGCAGATTTCGTCGTCAGGCCGATGCTCGCGTAGGCGAACGTCGAGACCGAACGTAGCACTGCGGAAAATACGATGATTAATAACGGCGAAGAGGGAAAAGAGGGGGTCGTCTATTGTACCCTCATGCAACCACCGCCAAGCTGCCCCTTCATTCTCGACGGCCGCCGAGAGATGCAATAAAACCTATTAGAGCTCACGCCTACAGCAGCGCGCATGACCCGCGGCCGCGGTGACCTGCATATCGCCTCGGCCGATCGCCGTTTTTGATCCTATCGCACCGACTGCGCGATAGTTCGATCGCGCCTCCCCGTTTTCTCAGCGGCGTGATACAATAGCGCGGGATAAAGACACCCTTGTCGACGGATTATGAGAGACAAGCGGAATTTGAAATATCGAAGAAATAATGCAGGCAATAAAAAAAAAAAAAAAGAATACACAAAGGACCGCTCCCGGCATTACACGATCAAAATCGCCATTGTGCAATATTGCTCGTCATCTCTGCTTATATCAGTTTGACGAACAATATTGTTCTCAGCTCCGTCTAAATTAATACATTATTTATTATAGAAGAAAGTAATATATAAGAATATAACGCAAACTAATTTGTATATTTGAATTTATAATACTTTGATATATATTAAAGTTTTGAAAGTTTTCCAAACTCAGCAGCAAGAACCCCTTGCCGGTTCTATTTCGTAGGTTTTATAAGAGCCACGGAAATGTGATTACAAGTTATAAAAACGTACAGAGCGAATTCCGCTCCGGGGCTAAAGAAACGCTGGCAGAAATATTGTGTGACTCTTCTGTGGTGTATTACACCACTTCGTTAGATCTTCGATCCGATTTACGCTGCAAAAAGAAACATAATAAAAACCGCAAAAAAAAACAAACGTCGCATAAAAACGTTTAATATACCCGGAACAAGCTTGTGGCAGCAAGCGCAGTCGCGCGCAAGTACTATACCCTTTTTTTCAAAGAAAATAAACGTTTGACTGTGTCTGCATCAACGTAACAACGTCGTGTACGCATTTCAACACGCTCCGTTTACGAATGCAAATTCGTAATAATAGCGAACGCATATCGCCAATTGTAGAGCGCCAACGTCGAATCATATAACACGAAAAGGATAGAAGAGAAAATGCAGATTTGCTTCGCATTGCGCAGCAAATTATGGCATCTCATCAGCTTCTCATCAGATAATTCCAACAATTTTCTTTGTCCGCGTATGTTCGTAAATGAAAATTTCAGCCGCAAAAAAAACGTGCTCGCTTCTTTGAAATTTATAATTTTCAAGAAGAAAGCGTCGATTTTTGTTTATTCCGAAGTGGAGCGAGATGTCCATCTTTTTCCAGAACTTGAACGCGTCAATTTTAAGGTTGAAAAACATGTTAACGCATCTACAAAACTGGCTATCGATCGATCCGGTCATCAGTAGATCGACTGATCGCATGATTTCAAGTGCGTTCGCCTGCATAGCGGCGATGGCCATCGCGAGGTTCACGCGATCGCCGTAGGTCTGCCTAAGCTAAATGCGAATCGTTTTTGCGCGTGTATGCACGTGACCTCGTGGTAGCAGCCGCTTTTATAATGGATGAATTGAAACGAGAAGTTGTTCGAATACTATTAAAGTGCGACCTGGTTTTTGAGAAAAGTTGAAGTTTACTAAACGCGACTAGTAATCAAATTCGGTATCACGCGGTTCTAATTACACCCGCGGTCGCAGTTGTGTGTTTCACTGTGTTGCGAAAGTTTTGATCGCAAAGTAGATACTTTTCCGAAATGCACCGCAGACGCTGGCTGGCGGTCTGACTTGAACAGAAAAGACAGGAAATGAACATGAACTATATCTGAATGTTTGATAAGAAACGGAATACAGATTTTCTTTAGTAGGTCAGAATAGAGAGAGAGAGAGAGAGAGAAAGAGAGATAGAGAATGATAGTATATTTTATGTAAAACTACGTGATGTATGTTCATAGTTAATAGTTTTCAAAATGCAAATACAATAAGAATAGAAGAAAAACTAATAAATTTTTAGTTTGTGAATACAAAAAAGAAGTAAGCGGGTTACTCGCTACTAGTACTGTGTTTTTATAAAGTAAAATGAAAAAGTGCCACACCAAAATGCAATGCTTTATCAGTCAGAATTTCATAAAGCGGATATTAAATAAAGCGCGCGTAGCGAGGATCAAAGAAATTATTATCTGAAAAAAGTCTCTTTCAGTATACTGTATTTTTACATACGCGTTTAATGAATTCCCCCGTTGGTGCTTTTGATGCCTCTGCCACGTGGACGTTCGTATCAGCATCACGTAAATATGCATTGTAAAATCTCTCGTTCGAGCAAAGCGAACAGGTTCAAAATTCTAATTCTTTTTTTTTTTTCTCTTTCTCTGTTTCTCCTGCAATGCAGATCTTTGTAAATTCATCGAACAAAAATCCTTTGTGAATATTTCATCCTCGAGTTTCAGTGTATCTATTTTTAATGTCATTTGTGTTTATTTAAAAACAAAGAGTATTAGCTTGCGTAAATATTGTCGCTGCAACTTCTCATAGCTTTTATTACGAATTTTACGATTTTGCTCTCTGTGTCTCTCTCTCTTTCTCGCTCTCGCATTGATATGACCATCGTGATTAGTAGTTTTTTTTTATAGAAAACTGCCGTCAGACCTTACGTAGCGAAAGAGCGCGTTTTTGCACGTTTTACAATAAAATTACAGATTCATATCACGCAGAATACATTACATGCATTCACCGTACGAAGCGTTTTTATGCGCCGCTAAGAGAAAAATATCAATACACTCGATGTATCTCGACTGCGAGTATCGCGATATCAACATTTCAAGCTGATTTACACGAGAATCGTGCGATAAAAGCGTCACAGTCGGTTCTAATTTCCTTTATTACTTTGTTTCACAATTACCACAACGAAAGGATCGCTTCCGCTATCTACAACGAGCGCGAATACTTGTACATCAGCTTGGTTCAATATCCGACAACTCTTGCAAACTCCTCACGCGTAATATAATTAGAGTTCTGCCCTAATAAAATGATGAATAATAGAAACGACCGCGCGATAAAAGCGCCATAGATTGCATACACTTTTATCAAGACGACGACTCAAAGTGCAAAGTGTTCGATAATTACAAAGAGTTATTAGCGCAAGGAAATTGTTTTAAACGAGTAGACAGTCTTGTCTGATATGATATGTGTGCAGCCTTATCTAACAATGTCACTGGCGTACGTGCAAGCACGAGTCACTGAATCCCCACTGGTCACGCTGCAACAATTTATAGAGAGATTTTTTAATAACGCGTTTTCGAAAATATTTGAAATGAAGATTTTGTCGTGAGTCTGTACAATAATTGCGCTTTTAATTTCGCTCGGAGCGACGAATTTCCTTCATACGCAGTGATTTATTTTGACTGTATACTCATTACTACGAAATCTGCGAAAAGTCTGCGCTGTCTCGCAATTAAAAAATATAGTTTGTAAAAGAACAGAAGAGATAAACACGAGATTGATGAAGAGATAAACCAAAATTGGATTGATTTATATATTTTTTTTTCCAAGCATCATCGGTTTGCGAGAGTCACTCTTACTTGAGAATCATGAAATTGCGCCCTTTGTACGATGCGAGATAACGAGTATAGTTCGAGTTCCTTCGCGCAAATATTGGTTCGTGAGCACAAGTGATTATGACGGTTCATCATCCTACAAAGTCGTAGATGATCGTCACACATCACGTACAACACGCGGTGCGCTGGAAACGCGATATGAGGTTTGTAAACGTTCCGAGCGCAGACGACGACGACGACGGGCGAATGCCTGACGATCTCTCTTCCGGAAAACACCGTCAGACATTCGGCGCGGAACGCTTTGCGACTGTGCTTTTGCCGGCGGCTTGACGTGAATGCGCCGTCAAGTAACATATGCACAACTCCCCCGGTTTGTAATTAGTCCGAAATATCTACGTCGGTCTTAAGAGCGCGGCAACGAGAGCTGCAACCTCACTATGTACACGTGCGTCGGAGAGCGTGTCATACGTAAACGTATGCGCTAAGTAATGACGGAGCGAGACGTGCGCATTGCGGAGATTTTTCACTCTCGACGAGCGCATTTATGAATGTAAAGAGCGAGAAAACAATCGCGCGGCACTTTTAACACTCGCATCTTTCGGGTACTGCGGAATGAAACAAAAAATCTCGGGATTGCACATCTCGCGTATTTATTTTGCTTCACTTTACTCGCTACGATGCACTTTGGTTTTTAAGTTCGCGCATTAGGAGAAACGCGCGGATAAATTAAAAGTCTTCTTCGTGGGATGTTTTAAGCGAAGCAACTTTTAAGCAAAGCTTCTTATTGCAAATAAGACTTAAGAATTTGATATCTCTATTAGCGGACTAGTTGTTTCTCGACTGGTGGAATGAGACTCCAATTAATTTTCTGCTATCGTTTGCTCAACGAAAGAAACTCGAAACAATTCGCTATCCATCGGACTCCCAGAAGGACGCTCGCTTTTCTTTTCATTTCTCTTCTCTCTTTCCGTGATGAGCGTTTCTTTCGTCAAACGTGAATGCCACCGGGACTGATTCCACGGGAAGAATCGAAAAAACCGCCCCTCTTGTTACGACGAATCCGGAGAATTCGAGTTCGATCAATCACTCTCTCGCGTACTCAATAGCGAAAGAATCGATCGATCACACATTCTCATACACGAATATTGCTGGACAAATTCCCTCAAAGCTTGTTCGGGAAGAATTCAATAGATCGTTCGTATATTCGTAAAAGCGCGTTACAAGGAGAAAACGACATGCGAATGGACGGACATTACTTCTCTTTCGTTGAGTTATATAAACGCTTTAGATCACGTCATCTGGTTTTGACGTCATGATCTTCGTTCGTTTTTTCTCGAATTTTTTTATACAATCTCTTTGTATTTAATCCAACAGAACAAACACTAGTTGCAAAATTGCAACGTGAAATTAAGCGCAACATTTAACACGTTGAGTGCCCCGACATATTTAAGTGACTCGCCAGACCGCGCTTAAGCCACGTGTGGTAACTGCACTGCACACGATAATTAAGCATCCGGTAATGATACAAAACATTTCATGATAATGTTTGTTCCTGTATGAAATTATCAAATCGGCTTGAGCGGAAAGCTTCAGCGCGAGCTCACGCGACACTCAACGTGTTAAAGAACGAAGAGAATTCTCGAATTTATAAACGATAAGATTGTAAAATTGTTTTATTATTAGCTCCTGTTTAATTTCATTTTCGCTTATAGTTTGGCCGGACACGCAGACACAATTTGCCGATAGCGGCTATAAAATTATTCCGGAATTAATTAAATCGGTCGCTCACCGCCGTCTCTGTTCACCGCTGACTCGGTAACCGGAAAAGAAGATTCGCTCCGAACTTTGCGTACAGCGTCCGCAAACTCTTTGCTTTCAATTCGCCACATTTTGTTCCCGCGCGCGGAAACTTGTCCCTTTAATTACGCGAGCGGGTTGGAGGAAGAGGAACATAGAACTTCTCTCGCAATTTCGAAGTCGCGGGCAAAGGTTCATCAGCTTGAGATTAATAGCCCATCTGTTTGTTTTACTTCGCCGACCCGCTCAAGTACGATAAAGTTCTTTCGTGATTAATCGCGCCCGAGTCCCGCGAATTTAAAACCCCTCCCCGAAGCGTCCCTGTCGACGACATTCCGGTTGTTTCAATGGTACTGGAAGAGCGTGCGGCATTAGCGCGGTCTTAACGAATTTTCTACGGTCGGGAAGATAACGAATTCAGAGCTTATTCGAAGTGCCCATAGTTGGCCCTTAAGTCTCCGAAGAATACTTCGAAGTTTCCAAGCGCGCGCGCGCGCGCGACAACGAGTTCGTTCTATTTGCAAGGACATTTCGATTCTCGCACGGATTTGTCTGTCGAAGAACTTGTGTAGCGATACACGAGGATTCACACGTGTTCGACAACAGTTCGTACTTAGACAGCCAGTTAGAGATATTAGATGTTCTTTACTTTCATTCTGCGTCAAGTGAAGTTAAGAGACTTGTGTGTTACAAACTGAAATTTATATTCAAGTGTAATAAAATATTTTTCTTTTTTTTTTGAAAATAGAAATTCGCTTTTTTAAATCTCATAAAACACGATGACACTTTTGGCTGCGAATGTGCAGGTAGAAAAGAGCAACGGTGAAGAAAACGCGGACGAGAGAATATAAATGAGGACAGAGGACGCTATTTACCGTCAGGATGAAGCAATGAATATCTATCATAATCCGGAACTGTAACGATCGAAAAAAGACGTTGCGCCAACTGCGCCCTTCCTTGTATGCGCGATAATTTGTCACCTTGTTTCCTTATTTGTTTACGCGCAATGAGTTAAATCAATCTCAATTTACATTGTTCGTAGTCTGTTTATGTCATATTTCACGCTTTCAAACTGTATATAGTTTTGCATATGCGGGACATTTCAGGGATACAAAGAAAAATTTAAGAATAAAAAATTCGTCATCGATAGCGAAGTAACGTTTCGAATTATTCAAAAATTAAGCCGTTCGCGTAATTCTTTTCACATCTTGTTCTCACGTGACGGACATAAGCGTGATTCTCTCGCATTAGGAACTTCCTGAGGAAGCCTTTTCGCTCCGATTCGTGCAACCCGGAACGGGATTAAAGCTGCACGCCATCATCGGACGCCGATGCGCGCCGTACGCGATACGATAATTCCCGACAAAAATTGCACGCAGATGCACACCGAGATTTCCATCAGATGAGAAAAGAAGAATCATAAACAAACGATTATCTACTGTCCTATAAATCTTCCGATATCCGTCCCTTTATCTTATTACCTCCGTATTTCTTGCTGGATTCCCTACCGTGCGCTTTTCTATCTTTCCATCTTATCGCGTCTAATCGCGAGAATATAGGAAAACGCGCATCTATTTGGCTTCCCAAATCCATTAAAGTATATCTTTTCCTCTCCTCGTGTTTCAGCTTTGCATCACTTTTCGCGTACGCGAGATCATCCGACAACAACTCATCAACTCCCGCGCCCCCGGTATTCTACGCGCAGCAATTGTATCTCGGCATCTGGAAATCGCATAAATGTCCACACTCTGGCTCGTTTTCCTCGCCATTGCCGATTTTTTATTATTCGTCGTTTTGTAAGAACGAAACGCACGATAATCTCAGCCGAAGACGGCGTGCAGAGCTTGAAAGAAGGCGCAAGAAAACAATTTTACGCGAGTTTTACGCGCGTTTTCGCCTTCGAACGCCTCGAGCAGGAAATTGGCGCTTAAGGATGGAAAAGAGTTTCGCAGTAGTGTCGTTCAATTATCGTTTAGCGTAGTCGGGGGAGGCGGAAAAAACACTCGACGTGTAACAACTGCAACGCCGGCCTCGTCATAAGCCCCAGTAATATCCGCTGCAAAATTGTGTTTTACGTGACCGGCTATGGCGTGAATTGCTTAGTCTTTACAAGCAGCGAAAAGGCAATATCCTTTTTTTTTTTCGATGGTTGCCTAGTTAGCACGCCACTGTATCTCTTCATTTATCAAAGAGTTTCGCGTATATTTTTATTATGTGTACGTGTCAAGCACACATGGGGATTTCGTGCAATCACGGATAATTTGAACGCGGCGTGTAATTAACGAGAAGAAATTGGTGCCGCTTTACTTATCAAGAGTGCACGAAACGCACTTTGTGAAATAATAATCCGAGCGTCACGTACCTATGCGATCGCAATAAACGATAACAGAAGCTGATAATTGCGTGGCTCAGCTCGCATCTGCCGCGACGCCGAAAGCAGTCACGTAATTTCGGGTAATGCTTAGAATCGCATCGCGGATACACACATCATTCCGAATTTTGCACATCTAGCTCACGAACCAGCAGCCGGGTTACACAAACGAATACAAATTTAATTAGCTCGCAAGGAACGACGAAAGCGCGACCAGCGATGTATAAAGCTTAATTACATCGAATCCATGTTCTTCACAGGATCCGCGTGTACTCCGACGTTTCCGGCGCGAGAACAATTTCGATATTTTAAATTCTATTTCCCCAACGGAGAATTTTGCGCGACGCGACGCGCAAGATTGCGAGCGGGCGAGGAAGAAGTATGTCTCGCGTGAATTATTGTCGAATATTCGGTAAATGGCCGCCTCGGGACATTCTTATTTCGATCAATTTATTCTGGACACTATATGTACATATATATATGTGTGTGTGTGTGTGTATATATATATATACGTGTCGCAACCTATTAACGTCTAAATTACGTCTTCTGGGAAATTTGCTCAAGTAGATTTATCGACTTCTTGCAGAAAATAATACCCAAGTAAAGTAATGGAAGCAATTTCGGCAAATTGATACATAAATTATGGAGTATTAAAATATTTTTAAAGTCAAATACACATATTGAAGCATAAGTATACACTTGACGTTGAGAGTGTACATTAATATTTGATGTGAGAGTTTGATGACAAATTGTTTGTGTACTATGTAATGCACAGGTAGCTGAAAAGAGTGGATCTTCGATTGTACGATATACGATGCAGAATTAATGAAGCTTACATATACATAAATATTAACAGAAAGTTATTATTCATAACGTATCTCTATAACGAAAATCCATAAATTACTCGCTCAAATGGCTATAAAACGGAGTATAATACGGAAGGCAATTGCGATAAAAAAAAAATAGAACTTTTAATATTGTCTTATCCAAAATACATTGTGCGAATTCGCAGCTAATACATGGTTTTGCACTTCCGCAGTTACACGCTATATTGGTTTATTGTGAGCTTTGGTCTTATAATCTCTTGTAGAAGTATACATACGCAGGTGCAAATAAAGTTTAATGAAACTCACGATGCTACCGACAAATAAAAATTTTATGCAAATATCATGCAATATAAAAATAATAAAAATAAAGAAATATATACATGAATAAAATAAAAACAAGTGTATTAATCTATTAACATAAATGTGTATTAATCGATTAAATCGTTTTGTTTAATTTTATCAATACTTTTTTAAATTATTATTGTTTGTTGTTTTAATATCTAAATATTCAATCAATTTTAACAGTTCTCCTTGCTTAAAAATATATTAATATTTTTGCGATTTATTTATGCTCTTTTCTCTCTAAATAAAAGAAAAGTTTTCCGCTGTCCTTTGTGCGCGCGCGCGCGCTCTGTGACATTCCTCGCGATACTCTCTAGCGTTTTCCACAACATCGACAAGAGGTATCGCGCTAGAATTATTTAAGAGAATACTTATCGAGAGATATCTGGCAGGATGGGTAATGGAGCCGTTGGTGGTGGTGATGGTGGTGCGAACATGATGTCAATGCGCGGAAACCGCACAAAAACCACGCGGATCTCCGCGACGGGATCAGGCGAGAGAGATTAAGGTAATCTCACCTAACTGATGACGGTCGTTTCAAAGGTTTCAACAGATTAATTGGAAGATCGATCGACACTCATGCTTCTTACCATAAAAAAAGCGCGATGGCAACGTGTACGTGATATAATGTTAGTTCTTGAAGAGCATTAAGATAATACAAACCGCGGACTTGCATAATCCTTCTTTTCTGGCTTTCACGGAAAGCCGCTCTTTAAGTTTTATCTTCGCGCGGTGATCAACTCTGACGTGAAATAATGTTCGATAACACATTTTTATATTACATTTTTATTACACGTGTATCACACACACAGTAGTGAGATTAAAATAATATATCAATCGCGCATATCAACAGTTGTAATGTATTTCGAGATTTGCGTGTCATCGCATTAGCTACCTTTTACTACTTACGTAAACTGGGAAAAATCTAGATGCGCGCAGTATAAAACGAGCACCGCGGAATTACGTCAATCAAACGCACTCCCGATCGAACACAACAAAGAAACGGAATACATAACCAATCGGGCGGAAACACAGTTTTAATCGGAAACAAGCTGAAACGGACGCAGGATAGTAATGCGATGCGATGTGTACGCGTATGTAGTACGCGCGATTATTTAACAAATGAGCAACGAATGAACAAGAGAACCCGTAAAAGAAAAAAATCGTCAAGGCTGATCGAAACGCGCTGCGAACACATTGCACTTTGAGAAACAATAAACATTGTTGAAATATAATCCCTTTTTTTCTCTACAATAAGCATTGTGTGCAAAAGCAGTGTGTGTCACTTGCACGATAATTGTCTACTGAGTCGAGAAGAAAGAGTAAGCAATTTACTGAGCAGAGCGAGCTATATTGTGAGCTAATGATGTGCCGCGCTATTATAGTGGCAACGGTGTCAGAAAGTGATTTATGGATAATAATACTATGTTAGTGTTGGGAGTTTCGTCGAGAAAGGTGAAGAAAAAAAGACGATAGATAAAAATACGAGCGAAAGTAAAATACGTTATAATCTTTGCTGTCGTCGCGCGACCTAATCGATCTTATAATTTTGCCTTGTACTACTTGCGTTAAATGCCACATTACTGTTTACGTCAGTTGATATGTGTTAGTAATAAAATATTGTTTATGTGTATATTTAAACAACATACACATATGTGAGTATATTTTTATGAGTTTCTTGATTATAAATAAACCTCTTAACACTCTGAGTGCCAGGCGCATTTCGAGTGTGATTCCTGCGGGATTTAATCAAAGTCGTTTCTATTTGAGCAAATAAAAACTTTAACCCAGAAACGTTTTACCCAGAAATGAGTGACGAAATTTTCTGCGGAAAATTATCTGGGTAACGTGGCACTTAAAGTGTTAAAATGTTTTAGTATAAAAATTATAATAAATTATATAAGTTTATTAACTTTTTTTGCTGTTCCAACTAGAAAACCAAGTGATAAGTAAGTGTTCTTTGCATTTTCCAGTGATTTGATTTAAGTTGGACGTCAGTTGTCCAATATTCGTGGTAGTTCTGCATTTGTCGGTCGCGCAATTGTTTTTCCACGAATTGATGTTCTTAAAGTACATCACTCGAGCGAGACGTCGCGTCGTCGTTCCACACCCCCGTGTATCCGAGCGCCACTTAAATTATTCAGAGAGCGGAACCGAGGGCTAATCCGAGAGCGAGAGAATTGCGGGGGCGCGCACCTGCACGCGTTTAAGGCGCCGGAAAAAGGGGCGCAGTCGTTTAGTACAAAATCAGCTTAGCGCGCTTTTGCATCCTTTCCCCATACTTTCGCGCCCGCCCTCGTTTGTCGTTGTCGTTTCTTTTTTTTTTTTTTTTTTTTAGTATATTTTGCATACGCTCGCTCCGAGACCGCCGCTCTTCTCACGTTCCGCAAGGTGGTGATTACAGAAACTTCCGGTGTAGTGTTTCATATCAGCGTGCAAGCAGCGAGCGAGCTGTCAGAGGAAGCCGCGCGACTGCTAATGATTAGCCTGTTCTTGCGGGGGTTGCACACCCCATTGTGCGCACATACATTATTCCCGACGCTGTTTAAAATTTCGACGATAGAACGTACGCGAAGCTGAATCATACAAGTCCATAAATCCCCGCTGCGCACGCGCTGTAAATACGAATGCTGCAGTGCATCAATTTTTGAGCGGTAGTTGCGAGACTCGATTATACCGATTTATGCAGAGCGCGACGTAATAGACAATTCTGATGTTCATGTAAATAACGCTAATAAATTACCAACTGCAAAATCCGACTTTTTATTTATGCAAAAAAAAAGTAAATGTATGTCTTGCACGTGCAAGAGTTTCTAAAAATATTTTCTGAAAATATTTTTTTCTCTTGCAGATAAAAAGTAGCTGTACAAAAAATATATTAATGTTATTTTGCTACGTAATGGAGGGAACATTAGATTTAAGAAAAATGACAATTTTGCAAACGAGCCGTGGAAATACATCGAGTCGCTGTCGTAAAACAACTTGAAAAAATCACACGAGAGAAAACGAAATACCCAACGGGTTGTCGTAACCTCGGGCTAATTTAGATCGCGCAAATTACACATCGGTATATATATCGCGGCGTAAAAACATCGGCCGTGAAGAGGTAATTTCGAGATTTGTTCGCTGATTTCTGACTGTGTTTGAGATAAAAATGTCGCGAGTGAGCGCGAGAATGTAATTAACGTAGTTGCAACAAAACGTCGCGATACAAAGACAAATCATTGCCTGTTTGCGTCGTATATCACGCAAAAAAAAAAAAAAAAAAAAAAAAAAAAAGAATAATGAACCGAGTGGCAACAATAATACGAAGGAAACGGGAAAATGAAACACGCGGAAATGATAATAAAACCCGCTATTCAGATGATATCAGGGTGTGCTGGTCATTGACGAGAAAAAAGATTGAGAGATTGAGAGATTTCGTGATTAAATCGCATGAAGCTTAAAAAATTATTTTATCTCTTTATTGCGTGAGAATTGTAACGTGTGTCCGATGTAACTGTATAACACGTGTGTGTGTGTGTGCTCACGTCGGCTCAACATCGCATGCGATGTATGTTTGTATGACGTAAATTGCACTCTGTTGATTTATCATTTACCATCCGCGGTGGCGATAACATATTAATTATCATTACCCTCATTCCGCGCGCTATAATGGCAGAGTGTTTGAAATATGTCGCGGTTCAATAGCTTTCGAATACGGACAGTTCAAGTTGATTATCCACAATCTACCACTCTCGTGAGAATTGGAGCGCGCACATCCCTCGTGAGTGAAGTAAAATTTCGTTCGACCTATTTTCCAATTTCCAAGACTCACAAACCGAAGGGAGCACGTCTGATATCAAACGGATATGCGTTCTATTGACGAGAGAAAACACGTCTGGGAAACACGTCCAAATAACGTAACAATTGCTTTGTAGCATTCGTTATTGAACTTGCGGAACTTGATTCAATCAGGTTTTTGACCGGAACGGGTGCGAAACTTGTATATCTCATCAAAAAAGAAACGTTCCGCTCTTTGCGTGCAATATCTGAAGTACCAGTCGCTTCTGTCGACGAATTTCCATTTAAAAAAGCTCAATCAGCGACGTTGTTGACGGCTTTGGGCGTCTATTGAAATCCGCCATTCAAACCACCCCCACCTATATATATATATATATACACATATATATATATGCCGCAGGCTCTGGTATCGAGCCGACGATTTGCACATGGCCCTCGCAAGCGCGCCCCGTTTCTTGTATTCATTCCTTTAGCCCGTGTGTGCAATCTTACTTGCTCTCGCTCGCCCGCTTTTCATCGTCGAGAACGTCGCGCGTATCTTTATAGAGTAAGACCGTTGCATCGACATTACAGCGAATAATATCCGGCGCCCGTTCCCGCATACAAACGCCAATTCCTGTCGCGTATATTGTATATACATAGATATATATATGTACGACTGTTGCGACGCGCGCAAAGAAAACCGGCGGAAAGTTTTCTTCTTCCGCGTATTCTTCTGTTCTTATAAATACACGCTTTTTCATTTCGAAGCGATCCTTGTACTTTGCCGCTAACATTGTCATTTAAACTATCGATCATCGTGAAAGACGTGTAGCGCGTATCTGTTTTCCCATCTTTCATCGCGACGATAAAAGTTTCTTTGACGGCGCCTTTGACACTAGAGCTTGATAAAAAGTCGTCTTCCTGTAAAGCACGTGCGAGTTTAAAACCACACAGGTGTATACACGCTTGCAAGATCGCAAGCGCGCGAGTCTTATTATTGTTGTTCTCTTTTCCTCGTGTAAAATATTTATTTCGTCGATGTGTAAAAGTTTTAAAAGTGAGATTAATGCTAGAAAATCGGTCAAAGCTTCGCTGATATATATATATATATATAATTCCAATCAGTTTCGGCAATAGATCTTCTTCAAATAGGCGCGGACACGAATTGCGTATATACTCGAAGTCGATATTCATCACAACGTTTGTTGACTAGCCGTCGTGGGATCGACATGTCGTTACATGTAAATATGCGTTCGGCAACTGGAATAATCACGCGCAATGCGCTACGGCCAGTTTCAACACGCGATTGCTTTCGGACGTCCTGTTAAATATTTAAATGTCCGCGCGCGCGCGCGCAGAAACGGGTGTTCGCTTATTTTGGAATGGAAGATTGTTGTCGACGACGGAATTTATAAGATTTCCGACTCGCTGGGGAGCTCTCGCGTGACTGCCTTCGTGTATTCACATCCTTCGGTACGGGAGGGAAGGGTAGAAGGACGAAGGATGTCGCGCGTTCCGTGAATCCCTTATCGATTAGGAACGAGTACATTTTCGTGCTCGTTAAACTCGTTTTGAATAATGATCCTCTTAGTATGAAAGGAAATAAACTATGTGTAGCGCATCCATTTGTCTGCAAGTGGCGCGTCGTAACCGGAACACGCATGCGAATGGTAGAACGCGGTCGCCCGACATTGAAACTTTGCGAGTTTCATGAATGATACGAGGAGAACATTTGTCTTCGCGGTCTGAGCAAACGTTATTCTCCTTTTGTTTCGTGCTTTATAAAGAAACTAATTAACGCAACAAAAAATAATAAGTAAATTATAATATCTGTTGAATTGAAGTTCACTAATTTAAAATATTTTCATAAATTAAATAAAATACACAGAAGTGATTGATTATGCTGGTAATTAATTATGTGAAATATTATATAAAGAAATTATATGCAACGCGCTCGTCATGACATCACAGAAAATTCAGTCAAATATAGAAAGCTCCGAAATATTTCCCGCTTGTCAGTTGGGAAATACAGCGTGCGCGAGCGCTCGCTTTGAAAATTCTAACACATGTGCCGACCGAGGGAACATATGGCGTTCGTGGCTGGTTTACGAATGGTCGAATCACAACTTGCGAGAAGCGTAATGTATCGCGGGTCTGCCTCGCGGCGAGAAAAACGCGAATATCGAATACCTCTCGTGAATTAGAGAACCTCTGTGAGTCTTCCGTTCTTGCCGCAAATCCAATATAGATTTAGCGCTGCGTATCGCGTTCGGAATTACCGAGATCTTCTTGTCTCTGGAAAGAGGAGAGCGATTTATAAAACGTCGACCGAGAAGTAACCGGAAACTTATTCGCCACGACTTACATTATTTTTTGATAATCTTTTTTATATACGGACGCTACGCGCACTGTATAAATTTTTGATTATAAAAAAATGAAAGCAGTTAATTTGTTGACTATGTCAAAAAGCGCGATAACGCACTTTCGCTAAATAAATCTATTTTATCTGGACATAATCTCGTGTATGACGATTTTCGAGCGGCAATTATGCGCTTGTACGAAACCCATCTTTGAAGTTTTTCTACTCCAACAAAATCGACAGAATTTTATCGTGAAAAGTCGCAGTACAAATAATATTCTTGGCCGGATATTTATTTATAGATCGACAGAAATTCTCTTTCATATCCATCGGCGAAATATTATCACGCTCGTTCAATCATTGTCTCGTCCAGGAGATTCATCGAATAGTTTCGATGTTTTTTCTCGGCGTAACTCACTGCGCCGCCCGTATCTCCTACGTGATCGCGAATTTCCATCTTCAAGAGTTACTTTTCCATATCTGTTGTGTCATTAGTTTTTTCCAGCGGAAATACGCTCAGCGTTTTCTCGGAGTTTCTCGTCGCTAGATGTCTCCTCTCTGTCGTAAACTGCTTCCACTAACTTTGCTAGTTTTGAAAAGAAAAGAGCGCAGTTACCTACGTTCGCAGTTTTAATTTTTAGCAGTCTTAGAGTTTCGTGTATCTCTGAAATTTCTTTCAGAAATCTTTCTTTAGCATAGATTGAAGTCTTAAAAATATTTCAACTCTCTACATGTACACGTTTGCTTTTGTGATTATGTTCCTTTATTAATTTTATTTATTCTCTTTACTTTTTATATGTATTTTATATGTTTATGTTGATATTGTATATATGTATATGTAAGAAGGGATGAATTATATTAAAAGAATAATGCGCTGATGTGTAAATAATCAGAACTGGACAAGAGCCCAAAGCACGTCTCTATTGATCTCGACCGAGCACACAAAAAACGTTGCATCCGCGTGCCAAAAAGCGTTAAGAAAACTCTGCACGTACCTCGCAAAAAAGCTAGTCCTTTTACTCGAAAGTAGTTAATACTACGTTAGGAGCCGCTTGTGCGTAGTTTTGAAACATACTCTACCAGTATTCTCACCGTCCGCCTTTGGGCGTAATTTTTTTTTCTTTTTTTTTTTTCGTCCAAGAGTGCATATGGTTTTGTGAAGGTGAACCAAGTGCCGAGTGTCGCGAAAAAATCTAAGACAGAAGACAGCACTTTATGTCAGACTGGTGGAACTTTTATCAAAAGATCTTGATGTTGCAAAGCGCTTTTATATTCGTACTTATATAGTTTTTGCGCATATATGCAAAATGCAAACGTTTCTTAAGAAAAATCTGAAGTTTTGCATTACCGTAGTGTGTTTTTATATCGCGGTGTGTTTTTTTTGCAGTAAATTTTTAAAGTTTTTAAAGCAGAATAAATACTATCTATATTCCGGTTTTTGAAAAACAAATATTAAATTTGTTATATATTTGTTTTGATTCCAGGTAATCCAAAACAGAGAATGCATGTTTGAAAAAAAGTACATCGATCATCATGAGAACGCTTTGGATTGTGGTGGGCATTCTACTCGAAGTACACTTGTACTTCACAGGTAAGTCTGAATAAATGAGATAGTTGTATAAAATTTAAGATTTTATTAACGCAATTGAAAAAGCAAAAACCACCATCTTTATAGATAAATTTTATTAGTATTATTTTACATTCTATTGTCGAAACTTGTTCACATTAAGCAAGACTTATAAAATAATAAAGTCATTGTTCTTTCATTTCGACTTCTTCAGCCGGAGTGGATTTTACGTATTCAAGTTTGTCGCGTCAGGCGAACTGAAATTTTGAAACTTTCATGGGGATTATAGATACATAATAGAATTAGAAATTGCGGCGGAAAGACCGAGCTCATTCGAATTTCTGCATCATGCAAATCGCGTGTTTAAGTAGCAACTCTCGCAGCCTAAATAATTTTGTCCCTAATTTCCTTCCGGCGCGCGCTTCGTCGGCATTCGCTTCACGAGCGGCATACAATTTCCAACGGTAATGATGCCACGCCGCGCCGGAAGAAACGCGGGCGTTTCCAACGCGTGCCCACGGCACGCCACCTGAGTTTCTGCTCGCGTTTGGCGCGAGTTATTTTCGTGCCGGCATCGAAAACACTTAATTCGCGAGCCGACAAGTAATTTCCGTTTATCGTACGTATAGAGCTGAAAACTGGCGGCGAATCCTCGCCTTGTTAACGTGTCGAACTTTTCGACACGCGCGTTTTGCAACCGATTCGATCGCACAAACGATTTTGTCGATGTTCTTTTTATGCGCGCGGCGGTTTCTCTTCTCGAGAGACATCGAAACTCGCCCGTCGACACGAGTGCTCCAGCGGGAAAATTCGCAGAACGTCTCGTTTCCCGAACAACGCGGTAGTGAAAATTTAGGTCGTCGTCGTAACATTTCCGAAGCTTTAGATCTAATTGAAAGTTTAATTAAATGCACACCGGCCCCTATTACCGGGCCGTTTTACGATTTCCGATTCGGCAAACTTTCTGAAATTGTGCCAGATTAATCTTCCAATGTACGTGTGAGCACTAATCACCGGTAAATTCAATTTAGAAAATTGCAGCGCGATTGCCGGTTTTACACTTTGTCCCTTCGCTCGAGACAAACTCGAATCTTAAAGACAAGGGTTTGAACGAGCACCTACTTACGCGCGCCCTAATCATTTCTTGCTGGAGTACATTCATATTCTATAATACGTATTCTTTTTCTCCGAGAACGTATTTCAATATCGAATGTTTCTATTTCGGTCTCCCATCATTGTAATGGAATATTTTTCTAGTTGCGTTATTCTAGACATTTTACCTTCGTAAAAGAGATATTTTCAAGGAAAATAGTAAAATCTCTGATTCCTAGCGAATATTTAATCACGTGCTCGGTTATTTTTAATTAAATATGCGAACGCGAAAAATACAGTGGTGCTTTTTTTACAACAATATTTCTGTGTTTTTGTCGCGACAATTTCTGCGCTATTGATTATTAATTTTTCACATTCACGTATTATTTTAACAACAAAAAAAATTTTATTAATTTACTTACACAAATATCTTATTTTTATCGTTGTAATACAGCACTTTTTCTTGATCATACATATTTTTATTGAAATTACAACGCGCGTGTACGTCATGCATTTAATATAATATTTAATAAAATTTGAGGCATAAAATTTGCTGGCAAATATCCACGCGCTCATGATCCCTCAGAGTGTCGTTCGTTTTGCTCGTTCCTCTGTTTTATTATTTTCTACCACAGAGAATTCGGCTATTTTTCCCGCGAGAATTTCCAGCGAATAATCACTTTGGAATACCGTATGCCGACGGTGGCAACGACGTTAATTCACATCGACGAGGAAATTCAAGTGGGACACGCGGTGCGCTGAACAGCATCGACCGGTCTGTGACGCTTCTCTTATGTTATCAGCTATAAATGTAGCGCACGTGAGGATATTAGATAGTTTGGCTGCGTTCGAGGAGCGCGCCTATCTGCGCTATTGCGTCATTACATCTTTGTTTTACATCTAATGAGCGATATAAAATAGCGATGGAATAGCGCAGATAGCGTGCTCTCCGAACGTAGTCTTCATGATTTAGCTTTTTTCAAAGGAGCGACCTATAGTTCAGTTGGTTTGTGCGGCACCAGTAACCAGGATATTCTAGCTTTGAATCCGGACAAAAATGTGTTCGGATTTTTACAGGTCGCTCTCGCTCTGATAACCTGAATAGCTCACCGAGATGTATCTCTGTCACGGGATTCTCTAAATTTGAAGTGTTTACATACACTTCCGGTGGTTTGGAGTTTACCTAAACTTGCAGGTCCTTTCTTACACTCTACAATCCGCACAGAGTCACAGAAAAAAATCTTCTTTTAGCAATAACATCAATGATGATTATACACAACTTGAATTACTTCCTCTAATTGATAAACGATTAACTTAAAAAAAAGTCTGAAGTTGTAGCATTACTTTTTTAAGGAATGTTGAAAATTCTATTGTTTATGGCAAATAATCCGCGTGTAAATTAAGTGAAAAAGATATGAGTCTTCTATCGTTGTTTCTTATTTTATTTGTTGAATAAAAACAGTACTACATCGAATCGTTGTATTTTATTTTGAAACAAATTCTTGTGTGTTGTATTTTTATCGTGTGAAATTAATATAATTATTTAAGTTTTCTTAAAACTGCATTTGTGTTCATCGCGACAACTCGAGCGGCGACGAAGCAAGCAAAAGTTAGATTTGCGGACGCTAAAAAATAAAACAGAAAGAAAACCATGACGCGAGCGAAATACATATACTGCCGTGAGCGTACTAGCAGCGTGTATGTACATTTTAAAAGCGAACTTTGTGTGTGCATCGTCAGTACTGCGCGTCAAGTTTTGAGCTTCCAACTCGTCGAACAGAAATAGAAACTTTTTTGTATATTTGTTAGCGAGATGTTCACGCGTTTGGAAGAAAGGATTTTCTTTTGAGAAAGGGGCCGAGACGCATATAAAGGGACAGAATAAACAATCGGAAGCAAACCAAATAGGTAAATGACAAGTCACAGAGAGCTTCCGGCGAGAATAATTCACGGAAGTTCGCCAGGTTTGGCGCATCTTGGGCGTCGATAAACGCTCGACCGAATCGGCGCCCAGTAGTAATTGCCGTGACTAAGTTATTCACTTAAGCCACTCGGGTGACGCTCGGGTTATATGCGTTATCATCGCGATGGCGGCTACCTTAATCTACGAGTGGAAGGGTGGCTTCGTCGTCTCTCGCGCCCTTCGTCAACCGGAGTGGTCATGGAAATCGCTTCTAATCCTTGATCATAGCAAGAGCCTTAGAACTAACGCGGACTGCAGGGACAGGCCATTATGAGCGCGGTAAACTTTGCGTATAACGCAGCGAGGTGATTTCCTGCGTTTCACTGCAGTTTCTCCGTAATTATCAAATTAAATATTCAAGAGATTTTTTGATTCCACTTTGCAAACTTTACTGAAGATCTTTAAGTAAAAAGAAACCCTGTCACGTTTTCATATTATGAAAGAAATTTTCAATAGTATTAATGTCTGTTTTGATACTATATGTCGTATGCAGGTGTTGCTGTAAATCGAACGAAATGGTTTCCTTCAGAAGGCATCTTCAGAAAGCATTGTTGTAATTTATGTTCGCAGTGAGCCAGGCCAAGCATCAGCAAAACTCAAGTGCCAATAATGTAATCGCCCCATTGAATAACGTGGAGAGTAAAAAAGAAGATGTTCCTGACGGACCTATTGGAGAGGTACTTGCTCAAAGTGGCAGCATGGCAGTTTTGCCGTGCAAAATTACCGATCCTGGTGCCGGGACCGTAAGTATATTTTGCACATTTTACGTAATTAATTATACTTTTAGCGTTAATTAAATTTTCTCTTTTTCACAATTTTTCTTTTGATTCGAAAAAATTGCACTTTGAAAAAAAAACTGTATTATACGATCATATTAATTGATCAGGCATATATTATAATGTTACAATGATGACGTAAATAATATTCTCTTTCGATTTGTCGAGCAAATGTAAAGGTTATGAAAAACGGTTATTATTCATTAAATATGAATAGTATAATCAATTACAATGCGCAAGAGTAAAAGAAAGAGAGAGGAGAGAGAGAGAGAGAGAGAAGCGAATAATTTCAGATCCGGAAATTAGCTCTTCTGAACGTATATTGAAATATTAATAATCAGCATTTCCCGCTCGATTCTTCTCGTGTCACTTTTCTGCTCGTTTTAACGCAGCAGCAGTCTCTCCTCTATTCACACCAGATTTTCCAGATTTTCATTTCCGTTTTACGGACAGGTTCGAACGATTTTCATTTAATTTCCGTTTTCTATCGCGCACATGCCAAACGTGAGTGATCCGTAAAGAAAGGAGCATGTTTCTAATATGGTCGCTTTTTGTGTCATATAGCAACTGAAACCATTTAAATAGAAACTGTTGGCTTGACACACGGATGACACGTTAAAAGAAATAAGATTCGAAATGTTTAAGATATTTTCTGAGAGAAACATCTTTCTTCAGTCACGGTATCTTTGAAGTTAAAATCGTTGTGGCTGTTGTCCACATATCGCGTGTCAATGTTATCGTTTCTATTTTCGACATATTTTATCTTCATATCTGCTCTTTGAAAATAAATTACGCTGCACGACATCACAACGTGGCTCACTTGCCATCATATATGACGCTGATATACTTCTACACATCGGAGTTCTCTAAACTCTATTCAATGAGAAACTATATAATCTTATTGTCTATATATAATTGTTTTATTCTTGAAAAAATGAAGAAATAAAGAACAAAAAGTGCAAACAAAATAAAATCGAAATACGATATTCAACAAAATATGAAATTTAACGTAAGTTTCAGTTTAGATTTTTTTCGTTTATCTCTTTTTAGTTTTCAGTTTGTTTTATTGTGAAAAAAACTGACGCAGTTGAGGAAACATCGAACAAAATATTTTTATTGTATACTGTAGCAAAACCAATGTTAAAATTTGTATGTGTGCATACAAATTTAATGTAAATATATAAAAATACATATTTACACAAACAGCACGGTGCAGATTACATTATTTTTATGCAAAAAGTTTATCAAAATAGAAGGTTCATTTTCAGGACAAAAGAAAAATAAATAAACTATATAAGTAACAATAGATACAAAATTCCAATATCCGCGACTCAAAGAACGAAACAAAAGAAAGAAGCACACGGGACTGATAATCGCTGTTTTATTTTATACTTAGGCTCGATGCGTGTAGCGTTTTTAATAACTGTTTGTGAAACTCCAAGCTTCCGATTTGTCGAGTTTGCGATTGAATGCGCAAACAGGTATTCCATCCCTTACGGAGATATAGGTTCTGCGTATAACCATGCAAACATGCACGTTCCGAATACTCGCATACGGCACGCGGCACCGAAAGCACAAGCGAATGCGCCACGCTTGCAAGTATAAATGATAGGTGGAGTATTGTTGCGCGGGAGAGTTGTCGGTTGTTTGTTCTCTTTTTTTTTTTTTTGCGGCTTTTGCCGCGTATACTTTAATACCACAGTCGTTGGCAAATTGCCCTAGTTTACAGGCGCGCACTGCGCAGTGCTGCACATGCTTTTTGTCTTATTTAGTATGGTATCATCCGCGAAAAGAATCGGTGAGCAATCTGCGCGAACAACGAATGCTTCCGAGTTTAGCGTTTCGAACTATTTCTACATCATTCTCTGACAGAGTCTTGCACCACCAAATCCGAAAGCATTAATTGACAACGTTCTAGAAGATCGATATCCGTTGCAATATCGCGAGTTAGAATTTTGCATGGATAGGCTCTCTCACGTTTTTCGTGTATCTTTATTTTTTTTTAAATATAATAATTTTTTTTTTTTATTTGCACATTGATTCTGTATTCATGATCGATTTTATGATGTATTGCCTAATTTTTGTTAATGTAAATGTCGAAACAACTAAATATAAATGAAGTTTTGTACATTATCGCCTTAGTTTTCTTGTTTTAAAATTTTGGGCTCACGTCTCCACGTTGTGTCGCTCAACTCAGATTATATTCTGACGTAAACGCGCGGATTTCGTGTCGTAACGTTGTCTATTACGACCACGCGAAATCGAAGTTTCTTACTTCTCAGAAATATTTTAGAATGTTTTAACAGACGTTTCTTTTCTTTTCAATGGCAAACTGACGCCGTGCCAGATGCCACATGAATGTACTTTCCCTCTTTTTTTTCTCTCTCTGGAGAAAGATAAGAAAAGAACTGAAAGGGCAATCCGGGTTATGTACATTCACGATCGAGGTGATGGAGACATTCTTCTCTTCGATGCTTCAGAAATCGCGATGGAATTCCGTGAGAGTCGACAGACGGTTCTCTCTATACGCGACAGGCGCAACGCGCGTTTCCATGAAATTCCAACTTACGGCTTTTTCCATATCGACATCGCGACGTGAATGAGACGTAAACCGACTTTAAATGCGCGTTTTCCGACACGTGAGCTGCTTCGTGTCGTTTGAAAACGCGCGACTTTAGCCGTATTTCGACCATCTACAACGCGATATCGGAAGTCATATACGCCGCCACTCCCGCTTTCCGTGCAGATGCAAGTTCTTTGTTGCATAGAGCAATAAATCTTATTGTGCTTATGTTTGATTAAATAAATAATATAATAAAAAAATAATTTTCAATAATCTCTGATATATTTAAAAATTTTTTCGAGTTTTTCTTTTTTTACATTGTCCGTCATGTTGGTATTCTACAAACAGGAAAGATGTCTGCTCCAACGTAAATCGAGAATTACGTTTCAATATTTGTCAGAAATCGATACTATCCGCTTGTTCATGTTAAAACCTCGCAACAGCTATAAACGGATGGAAGACTGTTCTCGGGGAAGCGGGCATGTTTATGCGACCCCGGAAGGTTTACTCTTCCTCCTTTGATTCCTGGATTTTACAGCTCCGCTGGTCTCGGAGTGCAAAGACCTCAGGTTGTAATTTACTTACGGAAGGAATATTTCAGACCTTTTTTCCCTTTTCTTCTCTCTCTCTCTCTCTCTTTCTCTCTCTCTCTCTCTTTGTCGTTCCTTCTCTCTACTTTACGCATTACCGGAGTACCTACAAATATAACGATAGTGACGACGATTTGTGTTTTCAGCTTCATCGTTTTTCTACAAGAAACTCTTTTTGTTCATTTTAATAAGATTATGAGAGAAGAGTCTTAATTTTTAGTCTACTTAATTTCTTCCGTCCTTTCACACAAATTAAATTATATCGACTGTGGAATCTCAGAGAAAACTTTAATTAAAATATCAACGTTCACTAGAAGAATTTTGCGAATATTTCAATTCATCATTTATTCATTTTTTTTTTTTTATTTGCATATAATACTTTAAACTTACTATGCTGGTTCTTTATGATCTCTTCTTTTCTCCATTTTTGATTAATTATTGCAGAACCTTATTTAATTTTTACTTAAAAAAGAATTTTGAAAGATTGAGAGTCACAGAGGATCGACATTAAAACCGGATATATATATAGTATATGTATATATATGTATGAAAAAAGTTCTTACTATTCTTCATTTTGAGTGATAAGTTACTGGCAGGATTTTTGTTCGGGACGATACGAAAGTTGCAAAATCTAAGACCACTTATGCAAAATTCTCTGTCGCTGTCACGAACCGCATATAACCTCGGCGGATCCCGTACCGTAGCCGACTATGAATAAAAGATGAATTCATGCGCGTCTTGTGTACTACAGAAATATAGAAACAAGAAACAAGGCCGCTCTAGGCTTCTTTGCTGCGACCAAGACAAAAAGAATTTAGCTAGCGTGGTTGGTAAAAGGAGAAGCGGGGAAAAAAGATACAAAATGCATTACACTTTGTCTATGCAACTGCTGTCGAGCGGAAGTTGATTCTCTTTGCAATGAGGTAGCATATCGTAAGCCGACACAAATGGCTCGACCTCCATGCAGAGAAAAGAGTTATAAAATATTTTCGAACAATGAAGGAATCCAATTTCTATAATTGGAAACTTAATTTTCTAAAATAGACGCAAATGACATAAATAATGAGACGTTTAATGGAGAAATCGGATATTCTGTATTGTAACCTCATTGTTGCGAGACTTATTTTTAAACATTAGAGTCCAATGTGTACTTCAAGCCACAATTCTATCTCTTCGTTATTTTGTCTATATTAAAATAACATTGAAGTTAACGGAAAAGACAGAAATAATACCCATTAGTCTCTCCGTCAAACGTAATTGCAGTTCTATTCTGAAGCACGTTTTCGAAATGGAAAACTATCAGATACTTCGCTATTTTAAACGTTACAGACTGAATTAATAAATTTTTACCACGTATCTACTCTTATAAGATACCGTATAAATTATCAGCCGACTTTCTTTCGTGTTTTATCAACGAGCTCCCGGATTCTTCAATTTAATGCGCCATTTATCTCTGCTCGGAGCTCGAACCGAAAAAGTTTCATGTAAAAGTTGCACGGCGAAAATATTCAAAGTCGTTTTTATTCCGCGCTTAGGTCTTTTATTCTCCGCTCTCTCTCTTTCTCTCTTCCAAGTATCGGGCATTATTCCAAAAAACGGAAAAATCTTCAAACGTCGAAGAGTGGAACAGCTTTTCTTGTGACGACAATCGTATCTGTTCGTGAATATTTAGAGCAAGCAGATTTTCGTCGTGATTGCAGACCGGGAAACGGTCTTCTCTCTCTCTCGTTCTTCGCACTGTACTACTAGCTGTAGCTCAAGAGAAATACGATAATTCCTTTGATCACGGTAGAAAAATTCGCGATCGTTCTTTCACGCGGAATTTGCGACGCTCGGACGTCTGAAATGGAGAGTTTTCGCGCGGTAATTAATCATTATTCCCCTAGAAACTTGCGATTCACGCTCGAGGGGTCAAGCACGAATCGTGCACCGACCTTTTGGAGTTTGTATGGCAGCCGGCAATTTGGCTATCAATTTATGCGCATAATTTTACGCGACTTTATAACGAAATTAACTTATTCCGCCCAGATTCGTTCGTTTTGAGAGTAACGCATTCGTTTCGCTCGGCGATACGCGTCAGACTAATATACAGATATACGAGTACCTATACACTCGGTACGTAACGCGAAAATCGTCGGTCAAAAAGATCACTCGGCGAATTCACGCCGGGATTGAGTTCGGTCCGGAAACGTCGTGGCGCAACGAAAGGACGTCGACTTGCTGCGATAAATCACGCGATAAATGTCAAACCGCCGGGTTAAAGAACGCTTCTCCACAGCTGTCGGTCGGGAGAAACGTTTAAACGGAAAAGTCGACGTTTTACACCACGCACTTCTCCGTCGCTTCATCGACGTTCTTACAGCGTAGAAAATGGATGCGCGAGTTACTGCCGGGAACGAGGAAAACTTTCCCGCGAAAAATGTCTCCCGAACACGATGAATCGCCGGATAAGATAGCCGTAGAACGTAATGGAGGATATCCGGTGATGGGGGGGGGGGGGGAAGAAGAGTGAAGTTCTTCTTTAAGAACGCGGATGTGTGTCGCGAATGAGAGATCGGCGGGAATGGGGAAATTATCGGAAATGAAAAGATTCTTATGAAGAAATCCTTTATAGGCGCATTTTGCGACATTAAACTCCCCTCCATGCTCTCAAACACTTCCGAATACGTCCGATCACGTTTTTATTTGTGAGGTTGGGAACGTCGTTTCTTCTCCTTTTGCGGATAATGCGGGCGCTTTACGTGCGCAAGCCGTCGCAAAATCCATTAATTCAACGAAAGGATTTTCAGAAGCTCATCCTTTTTATACTGATGCCGCGCAAAGCTTTATAGACTATACCCGGTCTTCGGCGCGATTCCCGTGCATGCGAATATATAATTTGCGAGAGCGTTCCGTGTTAAATTGGAAAAGTACGTTTCAGAAGCGGCCTTTCGCAATTGAATAAAATTTCTCTCCTCGGTACGCCGCGATTGATAAACACGAATAGATGACATCGGCATTGAATAGCGCGAACCAAATTAGTACAATGTAATGAGGGTGTAATAGAGCTTTTCATGCGCTCAGCTTTTGATGTTAAGGCAGGTTCATTTACAAAACTAAATATAAACGTAATATAATTTCAAATCGCTTTGATTTTCTTCAATTATCACAATATTCCGCCTAAGTAGATCTATTGCACAAAATGTCACATTAATTTATTACATTAAAAAGTCAATAATGAACTAATTTGATATCATGTGAAATAAAATCTGTATTGTTATTAACAGAGTTACATCAAAGTCACATCTGCGAATGATTAATGTCAATTAAATTAGCTTCTAGAGTGATAACGTCAATATTTCGTCGAACAAAGCAACGGACGCAGTGATTGAACGGTACACGTGTAATTCACCCGTCTCGCTTTTGCACTTTAATACATCAAAATCGACGTATCGATTATAATTGTTTTCAAACTAATCCGAAAGAGAGAGACGGAGAAAGATAGTTCTCCTCTCGTTCTCAGTCAATACGCGAGAACTATCGCTTTTGTGTCTGTACAACACATCCAAATATGATGAGATTTTCATTGTCGTACGTCGCAGAGAACAAAATCAAGGCCAATGTTAATTAAATTGCGACGTTCGAAGAGAAGCATAAATAAATAAATATATGCCCGCGATTGCTGCGAAAATAAGTTCAGTAGGTGAAACTCGTCGCGCGGAGAGAACTAAATGATAATTATCTGTAATATCTTAGTGAAGTCTCGCGTCGAGAGTTTCTCGATTCTGTGAGTAATGCCGCTACAGCTTTAAGTTCTCGGGAGCCGCGATGTGTATAGAACGCGGCTGTGTAGTGGTTGGCTTGATTCCCGTGCGCGCGCTATAGATGAAAGAGAACTTTCCTCATTACAAGAATACTTCTAAAACGGTTCGCCTGATAAACGAATGAACTTTCGGCGTTCCTTATCGGCGATCCCGATGCTATATATCAGAGCAGGAGCCAAAAGTGATCGCGGAAGTGCAGCGGCAACGGGACGGGGCGCGCCTTTTAATTTTCTTCCTTATGCTGCCGGTTGTGCCTTCGATTCCAAGTAGAAAAAAAATCTTATCAAAGAAAAACTTCTTGTATATCAATCCACTTGTGCGCGATAAAGAAAAATGTCTGCAAATGTCGTGAATTCTATATCGTTAATATTTTTTTGTTTTATTATGCTTTTACGTGCGCTTGAATTTTAAATTATTAATTGTTTCAAACATCTTTCGCGTTGGCTTTTCGTTTTGTTAAAGCGCTGTTTCCAAGCGTTTGCTTGTGCAATTCATTTCCGTGAAATTGCGGAATTTAACGGCATAAGTTACCGATTGCGGACGGCAATTCCCAGCCGAAGCGACAGATAAAGAATGTGTGGGTACGCCCGCGTGTGGGCGCTTTAACCAGGGTATTTCCCAATTAAGCTTCCGACACGCGTGGTGTTACCACTTTGGCTCCTTCTGCCAGCCGCGTGTGTGCGCTTTCCGCGCACGCGGGATTGCCATTACTTGCCGCCGCTGTGTACAAAGTCTCCCTTGTCTAGACCAGCAATCTTCCCTCCCTCCTCGCCGTATAAGACTCAGCTTAATAGCTTCCTGCGGGAATTCAGAGGCCATCGGTTACCTAACATGCGTCTAATAAGACTGATGATGATCGCGAGAGCCCGGGCGAAACAACGTAAGAGGAAATTAAGTACCGGGTGCGCCGACGCGCGCAAGTCGGACATGCTACTCCAATTTGCATTTCGTTCCAAGTTTTAATTGGTTTTAATCCTTTGCGAACCGCACTCCTTTCTCTCTCTCTCTCTCTCTCTCTCTCTGTCTCTCTCGTTTCGTACAAACTTTTATCCTTTCCGCCGGAAAGCCAAATAGACCTACCTACTTCAACGCGCGCGCGCGCGCGCGTCCGCGAGCTCTGGATATACCTCAACACTTTTTCATATATTTGAGGTGAAAATTAGAGAACCCCTCAAATAGGACTATTATGCATGCAACGTCATTTCGTTAACGTTATCTGGGAATTGGTTATATTCAAACTCTTTCTCTTTCTTGCAACGTATTCTTTTCTTTTTTTTTCTGGTTTTGTTCACACACAATTTCAACCTTTAGATACGCGGCCATTTACATAAAATATGAAATCTGAGAGATTTTTTTGGGGGAAAACAGTTTTTTGCGCTACGTACAAAAGTTTTATTCAAACTCTTCCCACTGAAGGTGTTTGCTTTCTAAACGAAAAAAAAAGAAGCTTAAATTTGGCATCTTTCCCGATGAAACCCGCGGTATTGCACAATATGTGAAATAATTTTTAACTTACGCGAGCAATAATGAAATTTTGCATAAGGATCTTACGTGCAGAAAAAATATTGCTGACACTTTGTTACAATCAGGATTTTGCGGAGCGTATTTCGCGCTCATATCGCAAGCTACTGTTCTAGTCGGAAAACGGCTCAAGTTATCTTCCATGCGTAATGTATGTTGTAGCACACATTAGTTTCGTTGTACCATACATTAGCCTCATTGAGCGTTTTACCGCGACTTGGTTGCTGCAGTCCCCTAATGGACGCGGTCGTTTCCTTAATTGGCTACGCAAGTGCCTGGCAGGAATGGAATACACGTACTCGGCAGACAGAGACATTGCTCATTGCGTATGCGTATGTATGCACGTGTGTATATAGTTATAATAGTTGTGAAACCGAACGACGTCAAAGAGAGATTCGTCGTCTTTGTCTGACTGCTCGCGAAGACGATAAGTTCTCTAACTTCGTGCCGATTGGGGCAAACTCCTCTACCTGATAACTTCCAAACCATCTTCCGTCAGAGACTAGACTATGTGCAAGCACATACACACATAGTTCCAGTCCATATTGGATTCCCCCGTTACACGTCGGTGCGCCGTAGATAGGTCCTTTTCAGGGCGGGATCTAGGATTACAGCAAGCACCCAGGATTACCGGGTTTGGCGGTACCAGAAATGTCATATCCTTGGGAATTGGTTTCTCCGGGATATATTACGAGGAAATCGGCCTAATTATGTTCCGTCTGGAACGACTAAGTTCATGATGAGATTTTGTCTGCCTCGGATGTAAAAAAAATAGTCGTTACGATGGCGCGTGATGGTTTTAATTTGTAATATAAAAATCAAAAACGTACTCTTTTTATTTTATAAGAATAATTTTCAGAGCAGATGCAGTTGAGTTTATTTTACTAATTATACAATATTTTAACGCATTGTTAACCAGGGGATTTTTATGGAAATTTAACGCGTGTGCGAGAAACCTAATCTGGAACAAAATGTGAATGATAAGCACAATCGTAATATAATATAATGAACACTTTATCAATTTTAAGCTCTAACTTGCAGTAACTCGATGTTTTTAATTCACTCTCTAAAAAACATCTGAACACATCTCCTAACTTCCGTCCGACTAAAGACGTGTTGAGACGTCTCCGATCAATAATGTGTGTGTGTGTGTGTGTTAAGAACATTTTAATAGTTTTAGTACTCGCAATATGTACGTTTAATACAAAATCTCTTCTGTGTAGTTAATAGAAGCAAAATCTATGACAAGATGAAAGTGAGAACGGACTACTTAATATCGGCTCGTTTGCCAAAATTAATTAGGATCGCAAATGGTTAATGAGATACATAGCTAAGAATACGTGTAGCGGATCGTTACAGTAGTTCGTCAGATAGTTCGAGCGGCAGCAAAACATCTGTCTTATGTTCTCTGACTTTAGAGTTTGCTGCGCGTAAAATATCTACGGCCTTTAATTAAAACGACAACAGTAGAAACTACCTAATTAGAAATAACGGAATCTCGCTCGAAACTGTTGATTAAACAAGCGACAACATCCTTATTATCATGTTTAGGGAACATAATCACTTTTACGTATCTCTATAACAAACGACGAAGTACGCATTTGAAGCTGTAGCACACTCTGTAATGATAATTACTCTTCGTCAAAGAGAAATTCAATGTTTATGTTATATTATTTCGCAGACATATATGGTTTTTAAAGTGAGTGATTTAGAATATTACAAGCATCCTCAATTCTTATAAAAATGCAACTAAATTTTTTCTGAAACAAATTTACAAATTTAAACTCCAACAGCATCAAACCAAAGCAAAGAGTTATTCGGCTAATGTGAGAGCCATGCGTTGAGTGTAAATACGCGCGCAAAATATATTTTTGAACGTGTAAATTATTACACATAATAATTCGAACTGAATTCAATTTAAAAATTCATGTTGGATGCTTGTTTTGCATCACGTGTATTACCCGTTTTACTTCTTATGAAAATTTTATTGCAACATTTTGTCTTTTTATGTTTTGCCTCGTTGACGTTTAAAAACGTGATGTAACTAAAAAGTAAAAAAAAAAAAAAAACAAAAATTGTTTTCTTTAATTGAATCCGAAAGCAGTGAGAAATTGATAATATCGCTAGGTGATTAAAATACCGTGTGATGTACTCGCTATCCGATATATTGAGCATAGTTTCGTGGTTGGCTCGCTGGGGAACGAAAATTAGCCTGAAATTAGGCTGCTCTAATGGCCGTGATAATTGATATTCGATGCGCGTCGAGGCTTCTCTCTACATTGCCTCGCATGACATACATACGTTGTTTCCTATATATTGTCGCCGTAAATGGCCTAACTGTTTTCAACCTCTACGATGTACACAAATAGCTTTCGTTATTCAATTGTCGTATCTTGCAGCCAAGTAGCCATCATAATCAGGATTATTTCTTTGAAGATGACGTATATTTAACTATTTCGTGTATTGTTCGAAAAGTCATTGAAACTAATATTTATTTTTTTTTTTTACTAAAAAAAATTCGCGCGAAGAAATAGAGTGTTTCATAAACAAGTTTCCTCTTTTTCGTTTGCAGCTCGGTATTTAAATTTCTGCAATTTTTTTCAGTTTTTATAAAACCAAGATTACAAAGGCTTTGTTCTCTTTATAGTTTTATCAATCTGTTACAGATCACGTGGATGAGACGGAGAGACAGACAAATTCTAACAATCGGTGCTACAACACACTCCATTGACAAGAGATTTGCCGTCAGACACTCCAGCACCGATTGGCAACTCACAATACGCACCGTAACACCGGACGACGCCGGTATTTATGAATGTCAGGTACGTCGGAAAATTACTCGTTGTACATCTCATATAAATTATTTTTATATTTTAATATTAAAATATTTTATTTAATTATATATATTTTTTAACTCACATTTTTTATTTTGTTTTTATTGAAATATTGCTGTCTCTTCTCTCTCTTCTCTCTTTTTCTCTTTCTGTTATCTTACGTATCTTAAATCATACATATGTGATCTGTAAAATTTATAATGACTCTTGTAATAACAGAAAAGTGATTATTGCTACTCTAGTAAATATTTAAATAGAAAACAGATCAATGTTAGCCAATTATAGCTTTTGCTTGATAATTCAAAACTACATAAAAAAAAAAGAATGTTTAACAGCTGTTGGTTGAAATAACTCCGCAAATGTTTTTCAATTATATGTAGATCGAGAGAGTATATTGATTGCTTATGTACAGTTTTATCAAAGGTTTCACGTGCCGAAAATGTCGACCGAAATGTCAACGACGTTACTTCCTTACAAGATAGCGTTTAAGATCGGGGATATCATTACAAAGAGTCTTTAACCACAAACGCTTAAAGGCCGCTTTAATGACGAACATAAATGTCATAACACGATATGACACGCTATAATTCTACTTCAGAATACAATAGGTTTAGAAACTTGATTTACACTTAAAAATAAATTGCCTTATATATCACGTTTCGACAAAAAATATTCAGATAAAAATTTTCATAAATTTTAAAGATACCGATATTTTTTGCAATTGCAGGTGACGTCGCATCCGGTGCAGCGAAACTTCGCTCGTCTCACAATCACGGAGGCGTACTCAATAATACCAGGGGCGCCTGATCTTCATGTGAAACAGGGTTCGAGCCTCCGTTTGGAATGCCAGCTTATGGCAGCCACGGAGAAGCCCCTTTACGTCTTCTGGTATCGTCAAGGCCGTATGATAAACTATGACGAGGAGCCTGGCGTCGACGTCAAGCTCACGCCGAGCGGCTCGATTTTGACGGTGAACAAAACGAAGCTTACGCACGACGGCAACTACACGTGTCTACCTAGCAACGCCAAGCCGGCGTTCATCATGGTCCACGTTATTGAAGGTGAGGTCACAAAGCAATTTTTCGATTAAATTCACGGAGAATTTCTCAAACGCAAAATTGCTCGAATTAAAAACAATCGTTAACAATTTGTGCATAAAAACTAATTTGAATTTTATGAAGGAAGAGAATAAATTAACTACCCTGATAAAAGAATATATCGCGAGACTTCCTCGTTAATAGACTGAAAATCTCTTCTGTTAATTGTGTATTAAGCGGTTCTGGAGACTAACGAACCGACAAATTGACTGAAGTTATGTCTCTAAACACCTGTTCAGATCCGTAGGCGTTCTAACTATTCAGCTTTGCGTTCTCGACGTGAAGCAAAATACAAAGACTATTTGCTCACCGACTCGTAGACAAGTAATTGATAAACACAGCTGACGTGCATTAAGAAAATCTCGCGTTAATGTATTCAACAATAATTTGCAAAAATGTATTCGTGAAAAATTCAAACAGCCGTTCGAATAACAACGCACAGATTTACGAATCTAACTTAAAAGGATGAATATTTGAAGATGAACAGGCGAGATTCCGTGTTATTACATATCATAACAACGTGGCTTGACTATGTGTCGATAGGCAGAATCCACAATTCTCGAATATAACGCGGTAGTAATTGACTCGCTCTAGTTACGCCGGCGAAGATCGGCGCCGATCGACGAGAGGAACTTCCGCGGAACTTGAATATTCATTAGAGTAAGAGCCGAACAATTAAACGGTTGTAGGAAGCTCATTACGATCGGATTTAGCGGCTCTTGTAGACGCATTCATCCCGAAACCCATCTCTTCCTCTGCCATTCCGCCTCTCCTCTACCCTCTCTTCTATATCTCCTCCCCCGCTATATAACTCGGCCGCGATAGCAGAAGGGCGGTTCAAAATTGTACGACCGCCTCGTGCTAACGACGAAACTTTTACCCTCGAGTTCGTCGCCGAGAACGCGAAGTTCGACGCAATTTTTCCAAAGTACGATGTAACTTCGGTGCCGGCTTTACTTACACTTTAACGCGTTTAGTAACTACGTAATAACGCGATAGTCCGTGGGGGGCATTATCAAACTTATCTATTATTTTCCCCTTACGAAACGATACTCACGATTTTATTTTAATTTTTTTCTCGTCGCGCTTGTGTTACGACGCGCTTTCGACATCCCCGGCCGCGCTTCGGAAGTTTTTTCGAAACACTAGTCTAACGGTTTACCGAGTCTGTTTACGCTAAAGTTTACCTTCGCTGCTATCTTCTTTATCTTTAAGCTTGTTTGTGAAAAATGAAGAAAATAACGCTAGCTGAAACGTGGTTGAATAAAACGCAGCAGCTGAAGTTTGAAGTTTTGTTATCTAAAGTTATCTAAAATTTTAGATCAATTTATGTAAAAAAAAATTAACAACAACTTTCGCTCAAATTCTGGATTAATAGCAGCTTACTTTTTGAACAATTTTTAAATTGTGTAAAAAACAAAGTAGCCAACATTCTGAAACAGGTCACCAAATTTGACAAATATTCTTCGAATGTTTGCCACGTTTTCTTGTCGATGCCAAAGCGTGTGACAACAAGGAAGCGTTCACGCACGTGACCGGATTCTAAAAAGATTTTCTACAGCAAGACACGTGAAATGATCCGTGTTTCATCTTATATATCTCAACTAGAAACGCCGGAGGTCATTTAAAACTGTCTGTTTCAACCTTCACGGAGAGGTTTTACCATTCAAGTTGAATAAAAGAGCTGTGTTTTGTCTGTACATTTTCAAGTATTTTGCTTAAGCGACGAATAGAATAAAATAGAAATTTGTTGATTCCCCTTGGGATTACAATTATCGTACATCTAACGATCTCATCACTTGTCTCTAAGCTAACTTACTATCTTGCAAACTATATGGTTAATCACTATCTTTAAAAATTTAATCCTAACTTATTTAATCCAAAGGACGAATACATTGTCTTTATTCTATTGTTACTAGAGCGTTAAATTCTTTAAACGTCAAAACATTCAGATTTAAATCCAATGCATTTTACTTGTTTCACTCTAAAGATTTAATAATCTAATGTAAAAAGAATGTGCACAAGTAGAGATTTGTACTTGTATGTAATATTGCAGCCTACATGTTTTGAACATATATTCTCATTTCTACAAAAGAGTGGGAAAGCGTCTGTTGAGATTACATTCAATCTTGTAAGTAGACAAACACTTCTCCGAGTCTCATGTACTTCATGTATAAATATATATATATATATATACTCAAACCTTTCATATCCACGGCAAAACGACAATCTAAAATCAAGCAAACTTACGTTCCTACTCCTCGCGTCGTTTCTCTCCTTCTACTTCATGTCGTATGAAGCGCAGCTTTCTAATCTCGTTGCAGAGGAGGAGAAGCCGGCAGCGATGCACGGAGGCGACAGAAGGAACCTCAGTCCGGCAATTTTGGCGAGCAACTTTCTGGTATCCTTCCTGGCGACCGTCAGCTGGAGGATACCGAGTTTCACGAGTCTTTACCCGACGTGAATTACCGCCGTTCCGACGGCATCCCACGGCTCGTGCCCCTCCACGACGACGACGACGACGACGACGACGGCGACGATGACGCTGGACCTGCCGAAGAAACGAATTTCCAGGTTGTCATTCGGCCTATTTTGCGCTACACGATTCATCGTCGTTTGTTCCGCCCCAAGAGAAGGAACTCCACAGTGCCGGGAATTGTGCGCGTCGTTGTGGTATTGTGCGAACCGTCGCTGATACCTCGGTTCATCCCCTAGGTGTGTTTCTCTTGCATAATACTAAATAAACACTGTTCACAGATATCCGTTACACGATACGCGTCGTGTTTCCGGTTTAACAGTGTCCTGTGGCTTTGCCAGCAAGCCGGTCTGTTTCTCACGTGCGCATACACACACACACACACACACCCGTGTGTATCTTGCGTGTGCGAGATCATTATCTTCGAAAAAAAACCTTCCTTCTCACGTCACTTCCTGACTTCCGTCTTGATCCGTGCTCGCGCGAAGTGCCGCGTAAGTATGTGCTTGGCCGGACGATCGTACTCTGTTTTGGAATTGAACTAGCGATTTATTGTAGGATACGTTTTTGTCTTAAACTTAATCGAAGTAATCTTCTAGTTTCGCGACGTGCAACAGTTCTCAACAATTCGACAACTTTTCGCGCGACATATTTCCGACAATACGGATTTTAATAGACGTGACCTCGATTTTTCTCGAGTTATTTGTGTAGATTTTTCCCGCGACAAGAAAGCCTTGTTGAATCAACTCCAACAATTTCAACTGGATAATTTAAACACGCATACTAGCTGTAAAAATATGGAAAAATAGAATTTTATTTCAACTGTAAATTTGTCGCGTGTGCTCTACATTTCTTTTAAAAATACACGGTAATATTCCGGTTTTTGTTATCTGCTCTCTGTTTATTGTTATTTAAATTGAAACGTTATGTTATTGTCTCAACGAAATTGCTATTTGCCTCGGATGGAACCACATGAGGCGACGACGAAACGAGAAGATTACAAAAAAAAACCCCTCGGTACTAAGGTACATTTATTTATAAAGCACGCGAAAAAGTCGCGTGAACGAAAAGGTGGTATACTGTTTGTTTGGACAGGAAGTTTGGTTTCGCGCAGGAAACTTGTTTTCCCCCGTTGGAACCCTTCCGCTCAATAACACGGCTCGTTGATATCTTCTGTGTGCGTGATAGGCGAGCCGTTTTTCTTCGTGTATATGCATTCTATACATATAAATATAATACACGTATGTATTCGTTACGAACACAGAGTGAGAGAGAGAGAGAGAGAGAAAGAGAGAGAGTCGCCGCGCGCACGGTGAGAGCTCGATTTATCGTTCTTCCAATTAATGGTTATATCGTTCATATTTTCGAGTCCCAAAGTGATTTGTATCGCTTATCGTTTGCTACGTTCATTGATTGCACGTGTTTTCCGTTCGGTCACGAGCGCACTCCAAGCGTTCGATCGAGCTTTCACTGTTCACGCGACACGTTATTATACGATATAGAAGTTGTTGCGAAAATTCTGTTTGTCGTAGCCAGCGTTCGCCGTGAGGCAATAATAATGATAAATTGTGCTCTGCGATTAAATTGTCTACCACCACAAGCCCGATTTCATTTTAGTATAACACGTATATAGAAGAACAGTTCAACACTAGAGAAGAATCTATTTAGAAAACGTAGTTTAATAAGAAAAAAATTAATGAAGAAAAGCACGAAAAAAATAAAAAAACTTTTGCATCTTGACAGCGAAAAGTTTACATAAATCTCCTTTCGTTCTGATACACGTCTCTCTGTTCAAAAATGTGGTGGTGGTGGTGGATAAGCAGATTTCCCGCGACAACTTGATGATTGCGCGAACCTGAGGTGGATGAGCGACGTTCTTTTTCCGCGTTGTAGAAAAAAAAAAAAAGCCTTACCTCAATTCCCGTCGAATCTCACAGTATTGTCATTACTGCGAAGGAGGAAATTTCCTCCCCCACGTCTTGCAATCGTCCGAATGAATATACCCATGAAGCAACCCTTGCTGTTTGCTCGCTCGGTGTACAGGCTATCTTTAAATAAGTGATAAATGCAAATGTTCAATTGAAACGAACGTTTCGATTGTGAAACACACGGAGCGAGCACCAGCGCGAGAGAGTATTGGTCTTCTGTTCGTTCTTCCTTTCGTTTCAGTGTAAAATCCTATATACCTTCCTACGTTCTCAATATATCGATGAATAATTCAGTCTCGGATGGCGTGTCACGAGCGATGTGTGTGAGTGTGCGATCAAATCTTTCGAAACAAAATAAACGCTCCTTCAATTACTTTAATTCAATCGACGGCTAAATGGACATTCTGTGTCGACGACACGAGTTCTTCACATGATGCAGGTTTATATACAATACGTGTTCCTTAATCGAGACGCGATTATAGTGCAGTCTAGTCTCCGATCGTCTCTCTCTCACGCAAAATAACATAAAAATTTCGGAAATTGTCTAAAAGATGTCCGCATACGCTTGGGAAGAGATGTCTTTTAGAGATGTTCTGCGATGTTCTTCGGACGTATATTTATTGTCTATAGCGCGAAATAGTGAGAGATGAGAAAAGAAGCGACGAAGGAATGTGTTCTTTAAAAGAGTTTCCGCGACGACTAACCGATATTTTGCGAAAACTCGGGATGCGTCGTCTTCGTGTGACTTTTCTGCGATGGAAAAACCGCGTTGGTCTCACGGTCTTAGTCCGTATATCAAATTTTATGCGCGGCACGCATAACGCGCGCTCATCAACGTTATTTATCTGGATACGTGGAATCAATGTAAATATAAACATTCTAACTATAATAATAAGCGCATTCAATAAAACATTAATCGTGACTATAAACTATTTTTAGTACTTTTTATTTTCCTAAAACCTATTATATTACATTTTTATTATTTTATAGAATCATATTTTGTATATTATATGTATTTTTTGTATGTATTTTTAAATGTATCGTTTTCCTTTTTTAATCCCTAAGAAGGATTGAAAGGGAATTGTTTTTAGAAAAAAACCTTATCGCATAATTCGTGTTAAACATCCACTGACGTCCTGTGACGTCGTTGAAAGCTTTACGATGCAGGTAAGAAGTTTTATTTGCATGCAATCACGCCTCTTTTTGCAATTGCACGTGTTTCCACGGAGAAAAATCGAATCAATGACGGAGTATTATTTTTCCTGTGGCGGTTCTCGCATGCAACCTGTTACGGCTTATTGCGCGTTACGACGATATTCTGCGTGAACACGTATGTTCGCGTGTTCGCTCTCCTTAGTCATTTGCATCGGCGACATCTGTGTCAACGTAAACGTTACACACATCTCCACCGCGCGTGTCATCCGAAGTTGTGCTAATTACTCGTACATTTCAATTTTTACTCAAACTTGTGACGCGGTTCAAATCGAAACGACAAGTTCTTTACTGTGATAAAAACAAATATCTGCCTGAAACATCTGGGATTGTCGACGTAACAACTGCGAATCCTATACCAATCCTCCTCGATCGGCTCGATTTACACCAGTCGTAAAAAGGAACCCACTTAATCGCGCAACAAATTGAACAGAAGAGAAGAAATAGCGGGACGAGGTTAAGGTCGAAGTTAAACTGAGTGAGAGTCTGACCCAGACACACAAACCTCTGGTGAAAGATGGGAAAAAGAAGGGAGAATGAGAGATACGAGTATACGATAAAATCATCAATAAAATTCTATCTGCGTAAAATATAGTAGAAAATATACACGGCAAGAACCGTGAAGAAGTTAAGGAGAGGATATACCAGCGGCGCTCCATTAAATGCAATAAGAAGTCAATTACATGGCAGATAATAACGAAATCTCGCCACCGAGAGAGGAATTATTATACGAATATACTTAATAATATAGAAGTCCTTTCTTATAATTATGTGACTGTCAGCTAAAGTGAGCCGAGCGCGGTCTCGGCTTGCTGTTAACGTAATAAAAACTTTAATTTAAAAGAACGCTAATCAACATCTCGCTGATGTAGAATACGTCAGCGTTTAATAAAGTTTTTCCCGAAAGAGTCATCGCGATAAGATCGAGTCGGCTATCTTTCCACTTTCTTCCGTACATATATCTCTCTCGCTAAGCACGCGCATTCTCTTTAAAATGTTTTAAAGCCATTTGGAAGATTGACTTATCAGTATCCCGCGCGCACACACACACACACGGCAATTCCACATCAACTGCTGATATTTAAATTCCGCATCGCTAATATACGCAGAGTGCAATATTCGTGCCTGGTCGCGACGTCTCTCGTTTCTGTATTCCGCCCCGACATTTCGGATGGTTTGCTCCCCTCTCCCCTTCCTCTTCCCCTCTCGACTCATCCTCGTCTTTTATTTGCTGCCGAGCAAAAGTTACGCGATAAAAGCTCGAAACTCTTTCACAGAAACCGCTAAATTGAAACACACCGTCGAAATAAAACGACCTCTCATTCCTGCCCGCGAGTACAGGTATCTGTATGCCGGTGCACAGGTGCACTCAGATTTGTAATAAAGATTCCGACTCCTTTGCCATTTCGAGGCTGCATTGCGTATAGGTATACGCGGGCGTGTTTCAAGGGGAACGAGCGGTGAAAAGAACGCTTTCTCTCGCTGCGAAAGCGAAAGATTGCTGAAACATTGCGGGAAGAAACAAACAAAAAAAAAAGAAGAGAACAGGAAAAAGAACGCGCGTGCACGTTGCTCGCACACATTACACGAGCAAAATTATTCGCCAATTCTGTGTGAATATTGAAGTACTATTGTGCACTGTGTACAACTATTGTGTACTGTACAAGCGCAGTTGGAAAAGCCGATATCGCGACGTGACTCTTCAAAGCAAAATTTGTAACGCAGAGTTAACGACCTTTTTATATTTGGGCATAATTAAAATTGATAAAGTCGAGTAAATAAACAATATTGACGAAATGTTTATAACCCGTGTATAAATTTGTATATTCGTCGTTAATTATATGCAACGAAATAATTGTAGCAAAATTTGTGTTTCTTCCTTTACATGTTGAATAGAATATCTTTTCATCTTTTTGTGTGTGTGTGTGTGTGTGTGTGTGTGTGTGTGTGTGTGTGTGTGTGTGTGTGTGTGTGTGTGTGTGTGTGTGTATGTGTGTGTGTGCCATCCTTTACGGAAAATTGGAAACAGTACACTTTATTGACAGAACAATATTGCAGGATCAATATACCGTAAGTATCATTCGCAATCTTCTTCCTCTCTCTCTCTTTGTTAAACAAGGAGAGTAAAATATCTTTCATGTTGAAAGAACGCGAGTGGAAGACGTAAAAGTTCGCCCGATATAGTATATTACTAAAATCGGACACGACGATATCGGTAAACACACAGCGAAATGAGATGATCGATGTAGCTATGTAATGGATAGCGTGTTCTGTCCCGATATGTACTTCCCATCCATTATTTTCTAACTAAACACATCTATCGCTACCAAAAGCAAAATCGTTCTAATTCTATTAACCCTTAACCCCCTGCCAAGTACGCCGGGTATTGTGTAAACGTGAGTTCATATAGTCCCGACCTATATTCTATGAATAAGGACGACGACATTTATGGCGTTTGATCCACACCGGGACTTAGTACGTAGGATGCAGTAAGCGCTTTATAGCGACAAGTAAATCTTGCATGTACAAACGGGCTCGGGATGGTATAAGAGATGACGCCGGAAAAGCAGTGTTTTGGCTCACTTGGTGTCGAGCTTCGCGAAACTTTCTTAGTGGCTCGCCCGGGAGAAATACATGAATAAAGTTCTTCATTGCTTTTGAGAATTATTCATTCCGTTCGTATGTACGCATAATACAATTGCTGATAGTCTCATTACGGTAGCATTCTTGCTTACAAACTTGTGCAGCAACTCTCTTCCGCAAATATCAACACACACACACACACACACACAAACACAACGCACCGCAGTTGCGGAATCTGTTATTTCCGCGCTCAGACACAAAAATGTACTGCATCGTAAGCAGCTAATGAAACAATTATAACAATTATAAAAATAATCCCAGAACAAAAGTTTATCAAATGAGGCAAAAAAGCCACACAAAAAAGCAAACATTTATCAAAACTCTGCTCAATATTTCTGTGATTGCAGCCGGAGAAGCGTAACGTTTTATTTGTCTTAACGCACTCCACCAAATCGATCCAAACTAACGATTGGACGCGTATTTTCTCGTTTTGTGTTTTTTTTTCTCTTGACAATCGTTTTTGTCGAATAAATACGCCGCAATACGTTTTTTTTTTTTTTATTCGGCGATCGGAAAAAATTGAAACTACCGCCGAAACGAAAATCTTTTAGCCATATAACTCGAGAATCGCAGGTGAATATCACAGCGATGGTGTGTCCGCGTTAAAAAAATACACGGCATCACGTAGTTATAGTCCTCGGTACATTCGATGCGCAAACAATGTGTCGTGCGCGCGTTGATACGTTTTACCAACATGCAGAAACGAGAATATAAATATCATGCTGCCGGCAAGAAAGCTCACACGTAACAAGGCGCGAGAAGCGAAGCGCGACCGAGTCCGGCGACACAATCTGACTTCGTCTCGTGTCGGCTGACACGTATACCGCGATATCGAGATAAGACTCGGCACTTCTCGCGGCATTGCGTGACGAGATACAAGGGCAAAAACGTCGTTCATTCGTGTCACGGCGAAACGCGCGGCTGTGACCCGCGGGTGTATCCCCGTGGTTTTGGATAGCGAAAAGTGCACGGTGTGCGCAGCCGATTGCCGCAGGGGCTGACTGCGATTTGTATGTGACGTTACCGCATCGAGTTGTCGTTCTGGTAACAGTTTCACGTATATATATACACACAATGTTGCATTTTTACGAAGGTTGTTTTAAACGCAAAACAATTTTACTGACAAATATGCATATATATATATTGTTAATTAAAATAATTACTTTGTCCGTACGACTGTGTTCTTTATGTAAAAGTAAAAACAACAATGCGTTGTTGAAACTACTACATGCTAATGTCGAAATAGCATGTATAGAAGAGAAGAGAAACGCTACCGTGCAACATCGTTTGATCTAACCCGTATGACAAAGGGAAACCATTGCGCAAGAGATTCGCAGTTGCGTTTTAATTGCATTTGCATTTAAAAGTTCGTAAAAGTAGACTTGATTGTATTTTCATATTTTAACAGAAACGACAAAAGAGATACTCGTGCGTATGAAAAAGCCGCATAGCCTTTAGTGAAGTTATTTGCTTGCGTTTAGTAACTTTTAATCGCTCGTAACGCGAACAAACGACATCGTTGGCGTAAACTTTCGCGATACCAGAAACAAATTGATCCGGACGTTTAAGCGTAATATCTGCTTATTAAAAAACATCTATTCATGAAAGTTGACATGCATATGCGATATCAATATATGACAAAGAGGAGACGTGTAACCTGAAGCGTTAAATTTAAATGTACAAAGCGTGTTCTACTTTTGTCACATTATTTTTTCAATGAGTTTTGGGCGACCTAGTTACAGGTCATTCAAATTTATTTGAGTTTCACGCAGAGAGGGAAAAAATATTGAGCTTACAATTTCCTCAAAAATTGTTTCTCTCGAAAAAAGACTCGGAAAATAACCGAACAATTGCCGTCTACTAATTTTGTCTATTCACGTTGTTATATTATTATACAATTAAGTCTTCTCAAAAAATATGCATCTCGATTTATTCGATAATGCCATTTTATCTGAGACAATAGATTGTTAGCTCAGCGTGATAAAAGCATTCCATTGCAAACGAACCATTTAAAAATGTTTACCGGTTTTAAAGTGACGATACAAATTATTGTTTTTGTATTGTTTGTATATCGTTATTGAATAAAACGTCTTTAAAAAGAGTCAAATACATATTTCTCTATAAAAAGAAAAAACAAATATCTTTGAATATAAGATCTTGATATCGCAGAAAACGAATCGCTAACAAGAGATCGCACACGTTTTTTCTACACACAAGACATTTATATCAATGTACTAACTAAACCGAGCACAAGCGCGAGCTGTTAGTAGATTTATTATGCTACACAAAGCTATAAAATTATTTATTTATAAAACACAGATGTCATTGATTATGCAACTGTTGGTGCAACTGTTTGTTCTTTGTAGTGTAATGTTATGTGTAATCTTACACACATAAAGACAGCAAATATATAGGTCGCGTAAATTATGAGACGCCATGAATCACGATTGCACGAACTCCATTATCAGTCGAACCAGTGAAAGCCGCTGACGTATAGTCAGATCATGGAAGTCATCCCTGGGGTCGCGTCGTGTCACGCGCAATATGTCACTTCGCGTCGAACTACTTCGCTGTTATCTGCGAAGCGAACCCTTCGATCTCTGACCCGAGCGCGTTACCGCGGGGCGCGAATATTATCGGCGTGTCACGCGTATCTCGGACGTAACAGGCGAGATTGCGACGGACGGGTCGCGTCGGACGTCGAGCAACGTCGCACTTGTCGGTTCCGCTGAGCTTTCACTTTCACCCGTGCCTACGGGTCGGGCTATCGAGTCGGTTTTACGGTCTTCCGTACCACCTACCTGTAATGTAGTTTATCGTTCCCGCGAGAATCCCGCGCTTTCCGGAGATCGTCGACTGTTCCGAAATCGCTCTTTTCGCAGTGCCGCGCAAGGAATGGCGCGCTATCATTGAGACAGAAAAGCTGTTTTAGAGACTGCAAATGCATCTAACCGACGTGTGCATCTCTTGCAAAAAGCTCTAAGACGATAAATATAAAATAAAAGAAAAAAATACAATTTAAGAGAGAAAAAAAAAGAGAAAAAGAAGCGACTTTTGTTTCTCTTAGTTAAGGGAGGCAACTTATTTTTTTTTATGTACGTATTCATATACTCTTTTCTCTACTTTTTTTATGCAAAAAATTTATCTAAGAGCAGCATTTTATTGTTCTTCTTCCTTTATTATATTACGGAGTTGCGTATAGTTAAAGGATGTTAGTAGCTTGTTCAACGATGCATAAAAGTTAAATATAACATGTACCGGAGAGACACACGCTTGTGCCGAGGCTTCTTCGAGATATAAAACGCAATATCCACCATCCTCTACTGAGTTTACAGCAAACTGATACGATGGTAAATGATTGTTCAACGAGGAGCATAATGTGTTAATCTGTTGACTTGAGATTTATTAACGGGGGAATAGGACATACGTGTGAGGGGCATCTCTCTCTCTCTCTCTCTCTCTCTCTCTCTCTCTCTCTCTCTCTCTCTCTCTCTCTCTTTCTGCCAAATGGTGCGATGTCGCGCATTTTCGGAGGAAATTATTTAGATTGGCGCCAAACACGGCCTGACACCAATTATCGCGTAGATCATTAACTTACGCATATTAATCTTTGTTACAGCCGTATATATCTCGTTGCCGCCGCTGCGCACTGAACATGCCATAATAAATTTATGAACTGACGAAGGGATTATAACGGGACGTTGCAGAGGAAGGGAGAGAGTAAACGCGAATTGCACAAATAATTACGGCTCATCCGGATTTCAATTATATTTCGTGTCGCTGAGTGCGGGATTATTTAATTTCGACCAAAGCCATATATCTCGTGGGTGTGATATTGATTTGCGTATCGAAGAGCAAAACATTTTAGTTTGTTTAATAGAAAATGGTACAGTTAAATGTAACAAATGTATATAACAAATAAAATTAAATATTTTTTTTTTAATTTACATCCGTTGTTTTACTGCAAATAATTTAGTTTTCTCAAATAAATAATCGCGCGGAATCGCACGATAAAACGATAAGTAACGAAGCTTACTTGCGAAGTTCAAACTTGACCCAAATCCGCGCGAACATATTTGTCCAGGACGAGAAATATGTGACGCGATAGTACTTTATGGTGAAAGATGTTTCGTATTACTTGACTGCCAGGACAGTTTATACCCTGAAACTGCCAGGAAACCTTGTGAGAAAACGCGGACGACTTCGTCGAGTTTTAAAACGTCAGTAGAACGTTAAGACTGACGATAAGTTTCGAGAACACGTGCCGCAGTTGAAAAACTTTGTTTCTTACGTAGTCACTGTCCACCTTCATAGATATACAACACTGACAGACGAAATAGAGTTCTGAACGTTGACGTGAGCGTGATATTTACGATTTTCTTTTTTTTTTTAAGAACCACACAACTAGTTATTTTATTTTGACTTATCAAACCGCGTTAACTAATACTTTTTTTGTACAAGCTATTTTGTTGAAAATTAGGCACATGAATTGTTATTGTACGTTTATTTCTTTTTTTTATTCTCATTGCACACAGTTATTGTATCTTGTTTGAACAAACAAACGTGCAAACTTAATGGTTATGTTTAAAAAAAAAATATAATGTTTCAAACGAGAAAAGAAATAAATCATAGTAAACAGATTTATTTATAACCTACATGAGAATAATTCAATGTGTGCATTATGTCTCTCTTGAGATATTAACTACAATACAGAAGGAAACAATATGAAATATTGAACTTTGATCGTTAACGAACAATAATACTCATAGCAACGCAATTACATGGGTGACGTAAATATCAACGTAAATAAATGTAAATCTCATATCACAAACATGGTTAACCATAAATGATCGGATATCGAAGTCTATAATGATATATGTATATCTGCACTCTCTCTCTCTCTCTCTCTCTCTCTCTCTCTCTCTCTCTCTCAAATACGGTACTACAAATTGTACGCAGTACTTTTAAATTGTAATGTTTTTTCTGAAAATTCTATTCCAAAAAATTCATTCTTTTTCATAGAACAGTAAATAACTCCAATAGATTAAATTAATCCATCGATGAATTAAATTAATTTAAAACTTGATTGTTTCCGAAATATATCTCGATGAAAATAATCGTTTTTTTTTTGTTTCGTTTAGTTGCAAAAAATATTAGTCTATGTAATAGGACAAACATACACATACATATATATGTATTAAATAGCTGTCAGAAACATGTAAAACGCGTGAAAGGTAATATACACACTCGTATTTCACATACATGTTCAAAATTATATTTCCAATACGTTGTGTGCATGTATATGTACGTTCTCTCTCGTACGCGGATTCGTCAATATGCAATGTTCGTCGTCGTATCTGAATGTATGTGTGTGTGAAACCTGGTTATACAATAGTAATTACCTTTCATGCAAACTGTGCGTTCCCATACAAAGGCTCACTCGTAATCAATAGTTTCGATTGCAACAAGTAGATGTAAGCGAGATCCAAACGAACGAGAGCAGCGACAACTTTTGTTCCAATTCACTCGAGGATCGTTACTATACGGCCAATCTACTTCCGTAACACTAATAGCTGTATACAAATCGATTGTGTTCCATTGTCGCATCTGTACGGCTACGCGCAGCTTTTTCATCTCACTTTTGAATACGATGTCGTAATCAAAAACTGTGGCAAGCAAAAAGCTATAGTGTCTCGTCTCTTCAAAGCTTCTGAGGAGACGAGCGTGACAATACTTTTGTGGTATAGGCAATCTTTGACAACAACAATGTTTTGGTTTCTTTTTTATAATTAAAATACGTTTGTTATGGTAAAAAATGTCCGAATTGTAAAATTACATTACTATTTTTGAAATCGATTGTTTTGTTTAAGTGCTTTATGCTCTGTATTTTATATAAAATTAACAAACTGTGAATAAAATTTAACAACGTCTGTCATGAAAATACTCGGAACGGAAGTAAAAATAGAAATACAAGTTTGCTCAATGCGCGAAATTTTTGTTGCATTCGACGCGGCTTTATTTTCGATCCTATCGTTTTATATCTCGTTAAAGCTACGATCGCCATTATTTTACGAACAACATATATTGTTTATGATCGATCTCGATAATGCCATTTTCAAAACATTCTCCCGATTCTCTGGAGAAACATATTTCACCGAGCAAGTAAAATACGCACCGCTTCTTCCGAACGAACGTTTTTTTTTTTTTTTATAGCTAACCGCTCACTATTACCGCAGTTCTGCCCGAACGACTGCCATCCGCGTCGACATTCGCCCGGGCGTTAAGCCGCGTGCGAAAATGGCTTTTCTTCTCGCTACTTTTCCCGGCTAGCTAATTAAATAAAAGGGTCGACAAGAGAAAGGAAGCCCTGCTCTTCTCGTCCTCTCACCGGTGACTGCGCACACGGAAAGAACTCGAATGAGGAAGTATCTTCGAGGGTAGATCTTCCGCTTCTTCTGTTCTTTCTTTCCTCTTTCTCTCACATCGTCTCACTATCTCTCACGTCTTTCATTATAATTTCATCACCTCGTCCGGTAAACTCGATTACTAGCTAGATTCTCGTCTCTAGTAGAAATCTTTCATTTTCCGCGATATTCTATCATCTATTTCGTCATTCTAATATCATTTTTTTTATTTCTTTTTTGCATCGTATTGCAAAACACTCTTTAACAAATACTTTCGTAGAAAAATTCCTAAATAAAAAAGACATTCACGAGAGAAAAAGACATAGATAAAAAGATGGAAGATGGAGAATCGTTCATTGTTCAGCGGTGTCGGTGTGATATTGAGAAATAAAGTTTGCTCTTGAGGAAAATTTCTTTCTTTCAGAACAACTCAGATTTACGTCTATATTGCCAGTTTAACCGCGAGCCCGTATTCCGGGTCGTCGAATTAGGATTCTCGAGAGAAATTGATCGGGCGCTTATTGGAGAACCCCGTGCAAAATACGGCTTGGAAATAACTCCTCGATCTCCCGCTCGAAAAATCCTCACTACTATTCCTTGTTTTTTTTTTTTTCGTTTTTTTTTTCTTCTAAACGTCGATTGTGCGCGTAAGATTTCTTGATCGCTGCGAGGCAAGTTGAAGGAAACGGTGTATGAACACCACAGCGCGTTTAATATTCATGATATCCTCGCTTAGTAAAGTGGGCTTACTTAGAAGTAATATAAATGATAATTTGCGCCATTGTTCTTGCTTCACGGTTGAACCGACTTGCAGCATTAACAATCATCAGCGTCGAACGAGGAGGAGTTTGCGCCGCAGAAGTTGCGTTCGATCCTGAGCAATGGTTGCGCGCGCTCTCTGAGAAGAACATAATTCCTCTATGAAAATTCATGTAAGTGTCTCTGCTCGGCGACAAATAATATTCAAGAAAAGTATCTGTTCCATGAAAACGTGCTGAGTAATTTTCTGCTCTGTAAGCTTAAATCTGAATTTGCGGAGGAACTTCTTATATCAAAGCATTCCGGTTTGATATATTTTACGAGAAACATTTCGTAATTGCACGAGTTGCACGGAAAATATAAAATTATTAATGAGAAAAGTTTTATTATACATGTATTGTATTATTTCTTAATCTTATTATTTCTACGTTGTTCAAATTGATTACTTTTGTATGAGAAGAACTCTGTTTTCTGCGATTTTTTGATTTTTATTTTGCCGTAAATCAGAGTAATACTAAAGAGAATCGTAAAATCTCTTCATTCACGTGAAAACGGCATTTGTTAACCAACCAAAAACAAATCTTTCGCAGCGTTAAAGTTGCAAATACACGTTTAGCTCCGAGCATCGATTAGCCGGAACGTATGTGTTCAGTTTGCACAGACGTGTATCTGTACGCTCGTAAATCCCAAGTAGCTCAATTTACGAAGTCGAGTCGACATGACGGCTTCTGGTCTCGGTTCGATCGAGATCACAAAGTATTAATTACATCCCTTTCGAAGGGCGACTGAGAGAAGCGTAATCGCGGCATTAACAATGTTACCCTTGCGCGCCGGCTTTTCCGCGCGCTAACTTTTCCCACGCGCTGCCGCGACTTCTTTGCAAAACAGTTTCCCGTTCTCGTATAATTCCTTCCAAGTTTGGGCGAAGTTAATCCCATCGGATCATATCGCATTACTTCGTAAGCTTAAGGGAGTCCGATGGGCCTGGTGACAGTGGTACTAGCGCGTATAGACGCAGGAAATCGCCTCAGAACGAAGGCGGCGAAGCGAAAGGGGAACGAGGATCGGTTGAGGGGTAGGTGCGGCGACGGCGAATTCCAGAAGATCCTCGAGGATTACGTACGTGATTGTACGACAGTGATGTCACCGTGGGCATTGTTCCTACCGTAATATACGAGCAGGCATAATCCTCAAATTACGTTCCCGTAACGCGACGCTTCCGTCCATCCGTTTGCACCCGTCCGACGCTCACGTACGCACGATAATAGTTTCCTGCATAATAGTTTACTAATGACGCCTTCATTATCATACGGGCCATCGTACGCGCAGACACACGTACAGATTAACGCGCGTCCGAGGCTCCGCCGCGCGTCGCGCCGGGATGGACGCGCATCGCGATTCTCCGTTCCGCGCGCGGATTCGCCGTCGCCGTCGCCGGCACTGCAGGCAGTTTCGGATCGTCTCGCACGGACGCGCGTGAATCCGCGGAAATCCGCCTCGATGATTATGGTGAGCGCGCTGTCCGCCGAGTGCCTTAGTTTCTGATTTGCAATACGGCTTAGTGACCAGACTCGCTCCATTTTCGGCATATAGCTTTGCTTAATCCTTTGAACACTTCACTTAACTTCGACAATCCGAGCTTCCCATCTCGTCGCACTTATAAGCGAGAACTATTTAGATCTTTATATGACATGTACACACGCATATGTTTCCATTATTTCAAATAAAGTAATTACAAATTTATTATTTTATATATATTAGTTTATAAATTTTACTTATATATTAGTTTATAAGTTTTTTATGCACGTCATTTACAATTGCACAATTCACGTAGAAACTGTTTAGGTAGTGAACATTTTGACATCGAACTCGTATACTCGTCAACTATGATGTTAATAGGCGCGATAAAATGGGCCATTCGCGATTTTACCAGTCGATGTCCATCGATAGCGCGTTATCCGGACAGCCGTTTGATGCGCAGAAGCACACTTTGATAAACGCCGCATCAAAGCGTTACGTCAAGAGTAAATCGACATTTTCATCGGGCGCGCGCGCCACGAACGTCAAGCTTTTACCGTAAAAATTGCGGATATACATATGCGCCCATAAAAAGTATATAAAAAAAAAGTCGATATACGCACGTGTGATCACATGTGAAATTGTATAAAAGGAAAATTCGCGCAGTAAAACTTCGCTCCTGTCTTGTTTCACTTTCGAGTCCGAGAGCTGAATAAAGCGACGCTCACTGATAATGAGACGCGCGCGATTGTGAGATATTGTTGGGCTAACGCTTTCTGATGCGCACATATTTCACGTTCGTCGACATAATTACGATCGACTTAACCGATATATCTAACGTCACTTTCCCGGATAGCGTAATCCGATACGTACATTCCCGACGTATCACGCCGAGGTAGTTAGTTTTCGCGTGGAAATATATCGACGGATCGACGCGGCGTAAGAGGAACATCTCGAGAGCCAACCAAGAAAACGAGGCCATTGTTATCAAGTAACACTTTCGCGAAAAACTTTAATGTAATTTTATTCCGTTTTATCTGAAAATCAAATTTATCACTACAGTATAAACGCTTGCGCAGGATATATTACTAATATAACTTTATGACAAGACGCCTAAATTATATGGCTGATGATATAATATTTAGAAGAAAGTGGCTTAAAAATTCGAGTTACAATGCATCTCTGTCAAATGAATAATTAGCTGTTGAAACCGTTTGAAATAACTTACAATGTCTTAGTTGTACAATTGCTCTTTGAGGAAAGCAAAGAGGAAACGCTCAACGGATACGGCAACACATGCAAACGGTTGGAGGTATTCTAGCGTAAGACATAACTAACTTCGAAACTACGCAACTAGCAGTCGTAATCCTCTCGTATCCTTGATTTCCGCGGTCCGGGTTCCCGCACCTACGCGCGCTACTTGCTTTCATAGTTATTTTACAGGTATGTACGTAATACTTTCGGTAAAATCGACCTTGCACTTTGCATATCGACTCGTCTAGCTTATCGCTCGTGCACTCGTTTTAATTACAAATTTTTATCAGCTATCAATTTTTATTTACAAATATTTATGTATAATTTTAGAAACTGATCTCTGATAAAAATCAAAATGACCGTAATTTAATATTGTGCGACTTTCTCATTGAAGTAGCATATGTCACATGCAACGTACTTCGAATGAAGTGAAGTATTATTTTGACGAATTGAAGTCGTCATATTGACTAACACAAGATCACAGATTTTAAATCTATTTTATATTAGATTCTTTTTTGTTCGTGAAAACCTAACGTTTGCAGATACTTTGCGTATATTATTTTCTTTTCTTTCTATTGTTTTATTACTTTATTTTAGTTTTGTTAAATATCATTTATTAATAAGAGAGAAAAAAGAATTAATAATAGTAAATATAAAATGATAGAAGAAACATAGAATTTTGCGTTCAATCTTTGTACATATATGTATATGTATATTAAATTATATAAGAAAGAAATTTTTTCCGGTCGATCCACCCGGGAAAATGCAACGGTGTGGATTCGAACTCGAGACCTCTCACTCAGAGCGGGGAGACCAC